>JAASFT010000546.1:0-17247 GCA_023333885.1 Globisporangium parvum
CTAGACGAGACAAAGACCCTAGCTAGCCTCTACGTTCATCATCGACAAGAGTGAAACACGACACTGCTCCTTTGCGCTCCTGCCGTCTCACGTGCTCTTTGCTCTGGCTTGCGTCTCGGACTGCGGGTATCGTGAGCCTGCGCTAGTGTGTCAGCTCGTGAAGTTGGAAAACTCGCAGTCCAAATACTTGAGCTCGTTTACAGATACTGTCGCAGGATGTTGGACTTGGGATCTCCATGAGCGCCGCCGTCGAACTTGCGCGCTGGGAGCGTGTCGTCGTTGTGCTCCATGAGCTCCTGTAGCTCCTTCGTCCATGCATCCATCGATCCAATGAGCACGTCAGTCCCTCTCGATCGCCCCAGCAACGCTTCATCATCCACAGCAGTCGTTTTTCGTCGATGCGAAGGCGACGCCAGCTCCAGCACTTGCTTCGCAACAGACGCTTGGACATACCCTTATAGTCTTGACTCGACGACTCTGGACGCGCTTGGTGCAGGAAGCAGGCGAGCAACGGAAAACGCCTTCGCGCAGTCAGCGCAACGCAGTCTCTTGGACGAGAGCACACCGCCGCTGTTGGCGCTTGCACTGCTCCTGCCATCGCGCGCCGACATGTGGGCCTTTGAGCCTGTGCGTCCTGTCAAGGTAGAGCAAGCGAGCTGCTACTGCACGCACCCCCACTCGCTATTACGCAATGGA
Organism: Globisporangium parvum; assembly: GCA_023333885.1. Lineage (NCBI taxonomy): Eukaryota > Oomycota > Peronosporomycetes > Pythiales > Pythiaceae > Globisporangium > Globisporangium parvum. The sequence goes on from JAASFT010000546.1 coordinate 697, forward strand.
GATGTGTGCCAGTTGCGTGTCAGCTCATCCAAGTTGCGACGCTGCCTGTCGATAGACTGCGTTCCATGTCGACTTGCTCGCAACCGCGTTCAAGCCGAGCGATGCGTTCGTCCACGCGGCATCGCTCAACCAGCTCGAGGTCGTAAAGAAATGGTGAGCGAGCGCACTCGGCATACACATGCGCGAGCAGTGACTCACGATGTACCTTGCATTGGCGGTCGACTTGTCCATCATGTACTCATGATGTAGGATCGCGCGAAGTCATGACGTGAACGAACCGGATGCAGAAGGGAACCGAGCGCTGTGCATGGCAGCGCAGAATCAGTGTGTCCCCGTGCTCGAGCTCCTCGTCGCGAACGGCGCAGACGTGAACCAGCGGCAGCGCGATGTACGCGATCTCTACATCGTGATCTAGTGGCAGAAGCGCGTTTGAAGACTCACAAACCCTTGGCGCGGCGCTGTATCCTACGTTTGTGAATGCTCGCAGGGAAAGGCTGCTCTGCACGTCGCGTGCATGTGGGGGCGTCGCGAAGCCGTTGAGCTCCTGCTTGAGCGCCACGCGAGCATCGAGTTGCGCGACAACGATGTACGCGAGTGTATGCAAGAACAACGCTAGGATCGCAACTTAGTACCGTCGTTTGGTCTGGCAGGGTCAAGTGCCGCTGCACGCAGCATGCCGGAACGGCCACGACGCGATTGTGCGGCTTCTGCTGCGCGCTGGCGTCGACCCGTTCCTCGCAGACGAGTGCGGATCGACTCCGCTCGACCTCGCGCGCGACTGGCAGCGCATCGAAATTCAAGCCATGCTCCAAGGTACGTCGTGCGCGAGCGCGAAGCTGGCGTTCACACAACAGCATCGTTGTCCAGTGCGTGGGTAGCGTCATGTGTCTGATACAGACTGTGTTCCGCGAGCAGAGTACCAGCGCACAGTATTCCGCGCAGCGATGGCAGAGCGCGTCTTGCTTCTAGCGCGCTGCGTCGCGCAACGCACAGAGGTTCCTGGATCGATCTACGGCATCGTGCTCTGCTTCTTGTGCTGACGATTATGCCTCGACAAGTGCAGCCATCTCAGTCGAGCCGAGTGTGGCGTGCTGCTGACCAATCGTCGACTGCGATCGCTAGTGCCCGAGCATTGCGGCGCGACGACGAGACGACGAGACGCGCTGCGTGGTGGACCGCAACCAAGCGCCAGTTGAAGCTCTTGTCCTTGTGTCCTAGTTCACAACCGAGACTCGGACAGATCTAGCGTTGACAAGCGCGTGTGAGTGAATGGACGAGTTGATCTTGTTGAACGCTCGATCTATGTGTCCTCGTAGTCTCCAGTCCCGCCGAACAAGGTGTCGTCTGCATCTGGGGTGTTCGAGTCGGCGAGTGCACCAGCGCTGAGCAGCAACGTTGCAACGCTGGAGCGGCAAGACCGTCTCGCGACGACCAATGCCGTCTCGCCAGCGTTGTTCAGTACATCGATCGAGTTTAGCACGCTCGTGCCGCGCAGCAGCTCGGCCATGACACTGACTTTACCGCCTCTCGCAGCCACGTGCAACAGCGTGGAGTCGTCGTCCCTCGTTCTGCAGTGTGTTGCGTCACACTCACGCAAAAGCAGTCGCACGACATCGAAGCGACCATAGTCTGCAGCACGCATCAGAGGCGTCATTCCGTTGACTGTCGTCGCGTGTGCCATCTCAGGACCTCGAGTGAGCAAGAAGCGCACGATACCAACATCGCTGTAGTTTGCAGCAGTGTGCAACACCGTCGAGCCGTCGGTCTTCATTGCGGTCATGTCTGCCTGGTACTGCACGAGAAGGCGCGCACTGGAGAGCTGGCAAGACGTGCACGCGGCGTAGAGTGCAGTCAAACCGTCGAGTGCCACTCGATCGACGTCTGCGCCACCCTCGAGCAGGAGCACGCGGGCAAAATCGGTCGTTGCATGTTCGCTGCAATAGACAGCGGCGCTTCACAGTCATTTGCAGCTCTGTTCACGTCTGCACCGCGTTCGAGCAGGATCTGAACGATGGCCACGTTTCCAGATCGCGAGGCAGCGAAGTGTGGAGTCGATCCATCGTGTGTGGCGTTGTCGGTTTGTGCGCCACTGTCGAGCAAGGCGCGCACGACCCCAAAGTGGCTGTTCGTGCTGGCGACTATAGCGGTGTCTTGCCGTCGTTGTTTGTGCGATCAGTGTCTGCACCGTGCTGGAGCAGGAGTCGGACAAGCTCGAGATGACCGTCGTTGGACGCAGCAAAGAGCAGCGTGGAGTTGTCGTTTGCTGCTTTGTTGACGAAGAGAGCAGCCGCAGTATCTGCTGCTGTCATGTCGATCGTTGCGCCGTTTGCGAGCAAGACGCGCATGACGTCGACATGGTCGTTCGCAGCCGCAATGCTCAGTGGCGTGGAACCACTCGCCATCGCGTTGGTCACAGCAGCGTTGTTCGCGAGCAGGAACCGAACTACGTCGAGACGGCCGTTCCCACACGCAACGTAGAATGACGTCGCGTCATTGTCCCTTGCTTTGTCGAGTACTGCACCACACCGGAGCAGAAGCCGTGCGACGTCGAGATGACCGTTCCTGGACGCAATGGAGAGTGGCGTCGCACCGTCCTTTCGTGCGTTGTTCACGTCGGCGTTGTGCTAGATCAACAGCTATGCGACCTTGAGGTGTCCGCTTATGCACGCCCCAAAGAGCGAAGACACGCCGTAGTTGTTCGTACTGATGACATCTGCGCCGCACCTGATCAACAGCCGAGCAACATCGAGGTGTCCCTGGTACGACGTGATGTTCAATGGCGTGTGTTCGCCGTCCTTTGCCGCGTTCACGTTCGCGGTGTTGCCGATGAGCATCTTGACGACCTCGAGATAGCCGTACTTGGAGACAGCGTACAGCGGTGTCGTTCCGTTGTCTTTCGCTTGATCGACTGAGGCGCCGTTCTCGAGCAAGATGCGAACACTGTCGACGTGGCCGTATTCGCACGCAGTGCAGCCGAACTGGAACGCAATGTGCAGTGGCGAGTACCCCTTGTTGCACGCCCTGGCGATCGTAGCATTGCGCTCGAGCAGACGCCTCATGGCACCAAGACGGTCCTCTTGGACCGCGCAATACAAAGCAGTTCTGCCGGTGCGATCGACACAGTCGATCGGCGCGCCGGCGTCGAGCAGCAGATGCACAATCGCTTCGGGTCCGCGCTTTGCTGCAGCCATCAGTGGCGTCTCGCCTGCCGCGTCGCGAGCGTCGACGAGAGTCACCTCGTCATCGCCATCGCTGTCCTGGACCTTGGTGCCGTCTTCATGGCGACTGATCGTGCGGACGTCGCACTCAAGCACTCTCTGTACGCGCTCGCTCGGCAACATCGAGTTACTCGTTGGCGAGCGTCTGGCTGTCGTCGCCGTCCTTGCAGTGGTGCTCGCTCATGATCTGGTCGTGCAAGCGCGCATCTCGTTTGTGCTTGTGTCTTGTGCCTTGTGTCAGCAGCGATGCGAGCCGTTGCTGCTGCTGTACGTCGCGCTCGCAGATGCTGATGAGACGGCGGCAGGCGAGCGCATCATGGTGCTGCCTGCGAGGACGCCATCAGCGACGAGTCTGGGCACCACCAGGTTGCCATCGCACACCAACGCAGTCTCTAAACTTGGACGACTACCCATTTCTCCACACACGCTCGAGCGAAAGCAGGATGCCGCTCTCGTCGAGCGTCTCGATGGCGTCGCTACTCCAAGTCGACCTCGCCTCGCTCAGCCCAGACGTCGTCGTCGTGCGTTTTGCATTGGAGCTGGCAGAGACGAGTGCCCACGCTCTCGAGTTCGCACAGACTAACACACACACGCACGCGCGTTCGACAGCAATACGCGAGCAAAGTCGTGCAGCTCCAGCCGCCGCGCGCTATCTCGCACGTGCGTCCGCTACTCGCTCGCTGGAAGTTGCCTTGCTGATCACTTGAGTGCGCTTCACTCATGTACTCGTTCGCTTGATGGATCATCTCCTCTCGTCAGGAGAAGCTCCAGATGCTCTTTGTCTTATCGCAGAAGCTGCTGAGGTACGTACATGCGCGTTCGAGACGCAAGGACATACCGAGTGCGACTCAGGGACAGCAACCGATGCTCGATCACTTCTGTGGACTCCTGTGCGACCATGTTCGCTAGGTGGTTCGTCGACGAGCGCGCGAGTCTCGAGCACGTGAACGAGCGTGCGTCAAAGGCATCACATCTCTACTTCCGCATTACCAAGTACCGATGACAGACAACATGAGTGAACACTGCGACTCTCGCTATGCTGCGACTCAGGACTAGAGCAAGAGCTGCTCGAGACACTACAGGTGTCTACATCCGACGCAACGCAGCACGTGTCAGCGCAAGATGAGTGCGTGTGCGTATCTCCCATGGCTGAGGTGCCAGGACGATCGAGCTTGAGCATGTGATGATCAACCAAGCGACGTACACGCGTGTGCCAGGCAGCACGCTGATGCCCGTGACGTCTCGACCCAAGTAATTCAGCTGCTCGCACCAAGCGACGACGTGTCCGAGTCGAGCTCCGAGCAAGCGGCTGGAGCAGCCAGTACACGATATGAGAGCTTCATCTCATCTTACTTGACACTACCACACGACGTTGTGGACGCAGACATTGTTAGCGAGGAACCAATGTCGCCGTTGTCAGTCGTCGAGCACGAAGAAGAACCGATCGAGGTGTGTCACCTCGAGACGCAAGATACTGCTGCACTCGAATCGGCGCTACCAGACGCACCGCCAGCGTGGCGGATCTTCCCAGAAGACAAGATCCAGCCGTGCCTTGCCACGAACGAGTATGAGATCGCAACAGCGCCTTCGCTTCAGGACAACATTGCTCATGCAGTCGACGCGATCATCGTCGACACATCGCTGTGTCTGTGCACACCTCCTCTGTCAGCAGCACGAACGCGCGCGCCACTCGAGGTCTACCACGAAGTGCACTGCTCCGTCATTCGTCTCCAGAAGTTCACACGAGGCTACTTGGTACGTCACAGTCGCAGTAGGACGCTCCACTAGCGACTTGGTAACTCGTAGGTGAAGAACGAGGCCTGACGCTCACGCATCGCTATGTGCTGGTGTGCAGACGCGCCGACGGTTCTTCCGCATGCTCGAGGACCTCGTGATGAAGAGCTGCAGCTGAGAGAGCTAGTGTCTAGTGTCGTCTCTCGAGTACGACATTGCTAGCAAAGGGCAGTAGCAGCAGTACGAGATATGTTGGTGAAGGAACCCTTCATGCGTCCTAGCCACGCGTTCTGCGCGCGCAGACTCGAAGAGCAAGTTGAGAGAGAGAGAGCTCCATGAACGAGCTGACATCGTGATACGAGTCGTCTGTCTATCCACACGCACCCGCGCATACCAAGTGCTCAACCGCCTCCCTCTCTGTCGCTGCCAGTCTTGCAGTCTCTCGCTCTCGCTCTCTCACATTCATAGAGGCCCTCTTGCATCACGCCACGCCACTACGACTGCCGCTTCGACACCGCTCGGCCCCAGCTTCCACTCTGCCAGACAGCTCATCGTCCTGCTCGCCGCACCCCCATTCGCCCGTCCAGCCGTCTGCCCGCCCGTTCGCCCCACTCGCGCTTCACGCGCGCTCACTTGCCATTCCGGTCCATGCGAACGGTGATCACACGTCCGTTCACCTCAGCGCGGTCGTAGCGCTCTGCCACCGCCGCCCACGATCACCCACGACCGCCATCGCCATCGCCCCATACAACATTCAAGCCTGTCAGTGCCCCCGCCCACGACCCCGACTCTCCCTCACACTCTCACACACTCAGCCCCATTGGCCACTCCCAGTGAGCAGTGCAACGCACCGATCGCTTCCCACGCGTGCTGCGCGTCGTAGAACCGCACGATCCCAAACCCACGCGCTCGACCGTCTGGGTACTCGGGCACTTCTGCGCGCTCGACCGGTCCGACTGTCCGAAAGAGGTCTTTCAAGCTCTTCCAGTGCGTATCGAGCGGCAGCTACGAGGCCCATCAGATAAGACCAGGAGCTTGTCAGCTCGTCCTAGACACCCTGCCTTCCCATCCACCCACCAGTCGAATTGCCCAGGGCTCTCACGTACATTGCCAATGAAGATCTGGCGCTCGCCGCTGCCAATACTTCCACCGCCATCGCCATAGACAGGAAGCGGAAGCGGCATTGGCGCATACGGCGGAGGCAGCACAGGCGCGTACGCATGGTGGTGATGCGGCGGTGGCGGTGGAGCAAACTGCTGGTGCGGATGGTGGAACATTGGCGGCGGTGGGTAGTACTCGACGTTGTTCGAGTACGGGGCCGGTGGACCCCCGAGCACGCCGCCAAGATCACTGGCACCACCGCCATCGGCAGGTCCATCGCCACTGCGCGCGCGCTTGACAATGTCCGAGATGCTCCCAGCCTCCGGCTCGCGGTCTTCGCGCACAAAGATCACGCGGTCGCCCAAGTTCGAGTTCGTGAGCGTCTCGATCGCATGGAGCGCTTCATGGCGCGTCGCGAACTCGACGAGTCCGCAGCCTTTCGACCGTCCAGTCGCGTCTTCGAGCACTGTTGAGAGAACGAGGAGGTGAGCTGGTCGGTCACTACCGGTACATTTCCAGCAGCATATCGGTATGATTGTCGCATTGCATACGAAACCCAACATGTTCCAGTCGCACCGTCCGCATACACGACGCGTCCCGCTTGCTTCATGTGGTCTTTGAGGTCCTGCCACTTGACGTTCCACGCGAGGTTCCCGACGTAGACGCGGCAGCCAGTGCTCGGACGCGCGCGGCGGTCTTCGCGGTCGTGCCGCACAAAGATCGTGCGGCCGTCGAGGACCGAGTTGTTGAGCTGATCGACCGCTGCCTGTGCGTCGCTCGGAGCCGCGAACGTCACGACGCCGCAGCCTTTCGACCGACCGCCGGCTTCGAGGATGTCGACGTGCAGCACAACGCCAGCGCTGCGCATGTGGTCTTTCAGCATCTGCCACGTCACGCCCCACGACAGGTTCCCGACGTATACGCGCTGCGCTGCGAGTGACTCGCCCGGCGCTGCGGCTCCTGCGCCTGGTGGCGGAGGCGAGTACTCTTGCCACTCGGCTGCTGCGTGAGCACGAGACGCAGTGACATCGACGCGCACGTACGTAAGTGCGTTTAGATCGATAGACAGGAAGCAGAGTGCGTACCATGGCTGCTGTTGTTGTTGCTGCTGCCAGCAAAGCGAGGTGCACGCGAGTGGTACGGTGCTGCGTGGGCGACACGGTCGGCTCTTCGCCTGCCAATACGCAGCGCACACAGCAGTGATGAACGAGCCATACGTCCGCGTCAAGACCGCATGTCCAGGTGCGCAATCTTCATTTGCGGCGGTGACGACGACTCACGCGCTCTTGTACTTGCCACCGTAGCCGCTGTGTGGACTGCTGCTGGCGTCGCGGTACGAAAAGTCATTGTCTGCGCCACCACGTCCGCTGCTGCTGCTACTGCGGTGATGGTGGTCATACTGGCGGTCGTCGCTGTAGTCGCGGCTCATGGCGACGCTCTTGTTCGTCGACGCACACACGCACGCACACACGCACACGAGCGAGCGAGAGGTCTTCGACGCGATGCACGACCTGTTGTGTGTGTTGCGATGGTACGCCATTTCGACATTGTTTCGTACTTAGTGCGACCACTCCCTGTATAGTAGCGTTTGGATTGATTGTGTCTAATCGCACCTATACGAGTCGTCACAATCGTAATCCTCGACCTTGACGACTTGGTCTGCGAACATGCGCCGGTGTCTAGCCATTGTGCCTCTGTCGCTCGTGTTGAGCTCGCATCGACTGATCGACGAAGGCTGAGTGCATCTACGTCTCAGTGCCCGAATACCGCTCGATCGCAGCGCGGAGTTGCGTCACGAGGTGCTGGATCTCTTGGACTTCAGGTGCTGTGGTTCATCATGGAGCGAGCGGTGTTAGTCTCTGCGATCAGTGAATCGCATCGCGCGCTAGCGAGACGCACCTGCGCTCTTCTCGCTCGGAAGCAAATCGTCGAACGTCTTGGCCACAGCCACGAGCTGCTGGTCCAAGTCACTGCGAGCATAGCGAGAGATAGTGAGGGCGAGCTGGTTGAGTGGAGGGTGGTCCGAGGTGCTGCTGCCCCAAGTGACAGCGACTGGTGTGGCACCTGATTGTGGAGAGCACTGTTGCTTCTGGCGAACCTAGTGGCGCCACAAGCGCAGTCACGAGCTCATGGCGTCAGTCAGTGTCGACTCTCAATGCACTTAAGCGTCTGCCAGGCCGTACCAGACTCGAGCACTGACGCGACTGCAGATGGCTGAAGCGCTTCTTTACGAGACGATGCAGCTGTGTCTGGTACAGCAGTGCCGACGCTGGCAGTCGCGGCAGCTGCTGCTCCATGTCGCTCATGAGGGGCGTCAGTGGTCTCATACCCAACTGTAAACGCACTCAGCGACTGGTCCACGGGTACGTCCGAGCCGTCGTTGCTGATGCCAGAGCTGTGATCGTGACGCTGCGCTGCGGTTCTGCTGCTGCTCGCTTCGCTTTGGTTCGCAACCTCGTAGCCCGCAGTGAAGACGCTCAGCGACTCGTTCACGCCGCCAACATGGCTTCGGCATTCGTCAACGCTTGACGATGCGAGATGCCCGACACTCGCTCGTGTCTGCTCATACCCGAACGTGAACACACTCAGCGACGCATTCACGCCACTCACACTGTCTCGCATCACCGTCGACGATGCATCCGAGTCGCCTTCCGTGTTGTACCCCGACGTGAACGTACTCAGCGACGCATTGACAGCTGGAAGCGCGATGCTCTCGTTCACAGCGACACTGCTGCTGCTGGCTGTGTACCCAACTGTGAACGCACTCATGGACGCGCCGACGCCAGATGTGAGGTCCACGCTTGCTCTCGACACGTTCTCGCGCTCGTTCGCGTCACCACCAACGCGAAAGCCACTGGTAAACGCACTCAGTGACTCGTCCACACGCACAGACGCTGCGACGCTTGCTCTTGATGCGTCGTCTGCTGGGTTGTAGCCGGTTGTGAACGCACTCAGTGATGCAGTCACCGCTGGCAGTGCGAGGCTCTGACTCACACTGACGCCCTGTCGATCGCAGGCGCTGCCAGCGTAGCCAGTCGTGAACGCGCTCATCGATGCGCCGACGCAAGCACTCGCAATGTCGACGCTCGCGTCAAGTGCATTCGCACCACATGCAAGCTGGAAGCCGGTCGTGAACGCACTCAGCGACGCCTCGACGCTCGGCTCTGTTCGTTCGCTTGTGTGCCGAGCATTGGCGCCGTCACGTTCGACGCGCTGCAGCACCGAGACGTCAATGGATTGCAGCATCTCTTCTGGGATGTCGGAGCGACCGACTTCTGGGTCGCTTGCGATCGACTCGTCCACATCGACACTGGGACTCGGAGACTGCTCCTCGAGTGCTGGACACTCTTCGCTCAATTGCTCGATAGCCGTGTCCTCGGTCGTCGCCACCTCGCTGCCACCGCCACGCTCGTCGTCTGCACCACTCGCAAGCTCGCCGTCGCTTTCGCTCTCGACAACGGTGTCCTGCGCCGCTCTGGCGTGTGGCTTGAGCAGTCCGAGCTGCAACAGCCGCGTGTTCATCGCAGCGACAGCGTTCGCAGTCTCGATCTGCTTCTTCCGCTTCTCGAGCTGCTCGCGCTCAAGCGCAAGCGAACTGCCGCTTGACGACGCCGACATCCCAAGTGCTTTGATCTCCACGTGCCCGAACGACAAACTCAGCAGGTCCGTCTCTGCTGGTTGTTGGCTGCTGCGCTGAGTGTCGGGGCGTGCTGCAACCTCTTTGCTGTGCGGTACGTCGAGCTGATGGAGCTCGCCGCTCTGCTGCTTGATGTACAATGGACTCTCACTCTCGTCCTTGTCGTCGTCGTCGTCATCATCTCCATCATCCTCATCATCGCCACCATCGCTGTCGCTGCCATGACGCTCGCTATTGTAGTCGGCAGCTTGGTCCAGCGCGCTCGTGTCGTCGAGGGACTCGCGTGGCGCCTTTGGCTGCGGCACAGCAGCGCGCTTGTCCCATTTCACGCCTGCGTGGCGACGCGGCTCGCTGTGCACTGGGCTCTTTCGCGCACTACGCCTTGCACTGTCTGTGGGCTTGACTGTCTTTGCCCAGTCCGGAGTCTGCGACCGATCGATCGCAAGCGCGACGCTCGTGCCAGCTGCGTGTGCCACGGTGCGATCGGCGGTGTCAGTGTCGTCTGCGACGTGCACAGTGCGCTTGGCGCTCTCGCGCGTGCGCATCCAGTCCTCCATGGGAATCTTGACCATTGGACCTGGCGCTGGCGTGGCGCGGCTCTTCCAGCCCTTGGCGTCTTTTGAGCCGCTACTCGTCTTCGGCATCGCAAGTGCTGCAGCGATGGCTGATGCGTCCGCGTGGCTACCGGACTTGCGCCGTCCAGCCGGCGGCGCTTGCTTACTACTGATCTGAGCATCGGCACCACTACTGGTAGCAGCAGTAGTCGTAGGTGTGCGAGACTTGGCTCCTTGCGCGTGTACTGCTGGCACACGGAGCGCCTTTGGTGCTGCGATCGGCGGCGCCGGCGGCGGCAACACCACGACATCATGGACGATAGTCGGCGCTGCAGCTCCAGTTGCTGGCGTCTTGACAATCGACGGCGGCACAGGCATCGGCGCGTGCGCCTCTGTCACGCGTGGCAAGCGCGCTTTGATCGCACTTTGGGTCTCCTCGGACAGGCGCCAGACAAAGAGACACCCGTCGCTGCTCGTCGACACGAGGCGGCGGCAGTCGGGCGTGAACGCAACGGCAGTGATCGCTTCGCCATGCCCGGTCGCGTCTGCGAGTGTCTCGCCAGTCGCCAAGTCGACGACGTGGATCGTCTTGTCAGCGAGCGAGCCACTCATGGCGACGCAGTAGTTCGCAGGACAGACTGCAATCCGGTGCTGCTCGCCGACATGGTGCGAGGCAATGTGCTTGCCGGACCCGACGCTGTAGACATCGAGGCGGTTGTTACAAGACGTAAGGACGCGTTCGCTATCGGTTGTGAGCGCCATGTCAAAGACCTTGCCGCCAGGACACGGCAGCGAGTTGTACCGCGCGACGCTGCCGTCGGTGTGGACGTGCGAGAACACGATCATCTTGTCAGCACCGCAGCTCAAGAGCTTCGTGCCGTCGCGTGTGAACGCCAGTGACGTCACAGCGCCTGAGTGGTTGTCGAGCGTCTCCAGGACTGCGTGGGCTTTGCTACAGTCGTACACATGCACGAGGCGATCGCGGCCACCGGACGCCATGAGACTCTGCCGGCGATGTTCGCCATCATTGCTCTGACTGTCGCCACTGCTGCTGTCGTTGAACGCGATGCAGTGCACCTCAGTGTTGTGCGCGCCGATCTCGCGCACGGGCGTGAGCGCTGGGAGCTCAAGCACGACCACGTTGCCGTCTTTGTCGCCTGCCACGGCCTGCGTCTGGCTCGGATGGATGGCGACAGCTCGAAGGCCATTCACAGGTCCGTGGTCGTTCGATGGCGAGTGAATGTCTAGGACTTCGTCACTCGAGCACGTCCCGCCAAGCACGACGCTGCCTTCATTTGCAAAGTCCGCTTCGCTGTCGTGGTACACGACGCCGAGCATCTCGAGGCTGAGTGGGTTCTTCCACGCGTGGTCGGCTGCTGCCGCCGCGGTGTTGACGCTGTCGTGACTGCTGAAGCGACTGGTCTTGGTCTGTTTGTGAAGATCCATGTGCCAGAGTCGCAGTGTGTTGTCGTCCGAGCACGTCACGAACGTCCCGTTCGGTACTACCGTAGTGCCTCCGAGCCGCCGGTTGTCGTCGACTGCGTACACGAGCTTACCTTTCGCATTGAGTCCGCGCACGCGGCCAGCGATCGCGAGGTCTCGGATGCTCCCGCTGTGGCTCAGGAACGACCGCTCAACACGTGCGTTCTGCGTATCAGAGACGTCGTAGACAAACCAACTGCGGTCGCTGTAGAGCACGATCACGTGTGCGCCTGTGACGCGGACAGCGAGCACTGCGGGGTACCGATGCGGAACGTCCGGGTGCAATAGGTTTGAGCTCGCGTCGTGCGGTGCATTCGCAGTCCCAAACGGCGGCGGGAACGGCATCGTCGCGCGGTACTCGAGCGTCGCGGGGTCAAAGAGCCGCACGATCGAGCTCGAGCCTGCGACGGCAACGTACGCTTCCGTGACCGAGATCGCATTTCCGTGCGCCGCTTCGAGCGACACGAGGCGCTCCATAATGCACGACGCGCCAAAGCAGCAGAGCGTGCCATCCGATGTGACAGCAAACGTCTTGAGACGGCACGCGCCGTAGCCGCACGCGACGCCAGTGAACGTCGCGTCGGCCTTCGCGGCCATGACAGCGTCACGGTGCTGGATCTCTGCGACGCCATTGATCTCGTAGCCCGTCAAGAGGAACTCGTCGTGGTCATCGAGGAACCAGAACTACCACAGCAGCAGTAGCAACACCAGTGACAGTAATGTGAGTCTAGAGCTACCAGGGCGACGGCGAGGAGACTCTGCGATGCACCTTGTACGTACTTTGAAGTGCTTCTCGCCAACGGTGACGAAGAAATTGCCGTCTTGACAGTAGTCCATCGCCAGGACCTTCTCAGGGAGCTGTGCGGCTCCGACTGCTGCGCCACGCATTGCACCGTCGCTAGTGTCTTTGTGCAAGTCCCACGCATACAAGTGCTGGTCGTGCACGAGGCCAGCAGAGAGCAAATACCGGCCGTCGCGACTGAACGCCATGCACGCGACGCCAAACTTGTGGAGCTGGAGCTCAGCGCAGAGCGTGCCGTCGGTGCCGTCCCAGATCGTGATCGCTGGGAGGTACCCTTTCTCGCCAATGGCGAGGTACTGCCCGCTCGGGGAGAAGCACAAGCACGCGACGCTCTTCTCGACGCGGTAGTACCGCACCTGCTTGTTCCGACGGAGGTTGTAGATCACGACGATGCAACCGGCTGCGTACGCGATCTCGCCCGTCACAGGGTTCACTGCGACCATCGCATTGCTCAAAGATGTGATGCCGATCACGCGCTCGAGCGTGAGGCGAGACTTGGCGACTGGCAGCTCAGCTAGCAGTGCAGTCGATGCGACAGCAGACGCAGCGTGCGCTGCTGCTGCTGCTGCTGTGCTGCCGCTCGTAACTGGACTGCGCATTGCTCGCGGAGCGGCAGATGACGCGGCGCCTGAAGGCTGTGGCTTTCGGTCACCGCGCGCACTCGGTGTCTCTCGCCGCTTGTCTGTAGCAAGCGTGCCCATGGGCATGGAGCTCGGCTCGTGCGACCGAATGCTGCTGGAGCTTGGACCGTCGCGTCGGTTGGGCTCAATTCGTACTTTAGTCTTGCGTCGCAGTACTATCTGTGACATGTGTCCATGAACGAAACAAAAGATTCGATCTGATTATTGTTGGCTGATAGAATAAAATACAATTGTTGCGCAGATAAGACTGCGACGACGCACAGTCAAGAAGCAAGAAGCGCTCCACGCCGCCATCATCAGCACGTCACCTCATCGCGAGTCAGCGCGCGAGTGCGAGTGCGAGTGCTGTCGCCATTCGTATCCGCGTCACACGCTACGAGCGCTGCGCGCGACCATCTCTTCGGCACTTCTACACTCTAGCCGCATCCGTGAAGACGCCACGAGCGCTCTCAATACACACCAAGCACGATGCTGCCGCTCTACAAGCAGACGATGCGGTTCGTGTCCGACCCGTACGTGCGCATGAAAAGGCAAGCAGTCGTCGGCGTTGCGATGGTGCTTGCACTGCTCTTTGTCTTCTTCCTCGCGCTCTCGAGCGACAGCAGTGGCCCGGCGCCAGCGCCGACGCCAGCGACTGCGCCAAAGCTGCACCAGCCGCTGCCGGTTCGTGCACCTGAAGCAACGATCCCAGCAGCGGTCGCGGACTTGCGCGGTCCACGGCCACGGCCGCCAGTGTACGCAGACGCACACAACCGCCACAACAGCGCACATGCGCGCGAGCCGCCAGTGCTCGACGACGCGCCGGGTGCAGCGATGCGTGACGCCGCGGCGCCTACAAACGCACCAACGCCAGTAGCAGTTGCGCCGCCACCGTCGACCAAGCTGCCGTGGCTCGTGCGACTCGTCCTGCCGCTCGTTGCTGGCTACTGCTTTGGCTTCTTGGGCTCGGTCCCAATCGCAGGGCCAACGTCTGCGATGGTCCTGAAGCTCGGGATCCAGGGCAAGTACCAGTCCGCGCTCACGATCGCAGTCGGCGGCGCGATCTCGGAAGCGGTGCGTTGGTCGAGACGCTGCTGGCGATAGCGAGTCTGGGTAGCTACTGACGCGAGAGGCTGTGCCTGTTGTGGCGATGCGCGAATGGCGCGACAGACGTACGCTGGCATTGCGTTCTGGGGCTTTGGAAGCTTCTTGGCCGGCGCCAAGTTCCTCCTCCCCGTCTCCAAGTACGTCCCTCACTGTCCCATGGAGTGCACGCGAACGCGCGAGCTTGACTGACGATGGTCTCACGGCGGCTGCGTTGCTGCCGACACTAGAGTGCTTGGCGCCGTGATGTTCACTGCGGTCGGCGTCGTGTTCCTCCGGTCCGAGATGAAGCCGTCCATGGCGTCGGATCACGATGGTGCGCCGCGCAAAGGCAGCTTGAGCAGCCAAGCGCATCGAGGCGAAGTGTACCGAAACATCCTTCTGGGGGTGACGATGTCCGGCATCAACCCAGCGCTGTTGGCGACGTACACTGGCGCGATTGCCTCTGGTGCGTCTCGCGGGCGTCCTGGTACTCGCCGACTGCCCAGATGGACTGACCACGTGGCTCTGAATGTACGACTGGGTGAGCAGTGTACGGGACGGGCATGCTCGAGTTCAACCTCTTCCTGGCGCTGGTCTTTGGCTTGGGCGTGTGCTCCGGTGTCTCCTCGTGGTTCTACCTCCTCCTGTCGCTGCTCAAGAAGTACAAACAGGTGCGTCTGACTGTCCATGCGACTGACTCCCAGCGTCGTTCCTCGACACGTGCGCTCATGCCTACGATGGGTGCGTGCGTGTGTGTGTGTGAATGGTCTCCAGCGCCTGAAAGACCAGACGATCGGCCGCATCATGCGCGGCATGGGCTGCTTCCTGCTCACGCTCGGGCTGCTCTGCGCCAAGTCCTCGGTCGAGTACTTTGTATGGGGTCCGCCTTCGTCAGACTCGAGTCAGTAGACCGCGAGACCGACCATCGGCAGTCGTCAGAAAGCCGCTTATGTATTGAACTCGCAGTGAACGAGACCACAGTCGAGTCATGCGCTGCCACTGAGTCGGTACGACGCACGAAGCGCTAGGCGGCGGTCGTCGCTCACGCTGGTGTCCTGCGCGTCGACGAGACGCACGAGGCGCTGCGCCGTCTCGAGCTGGTTGTTGTCGAGAAAGTCGAGCACGAGCGCGAATCGGTCCGTTGATGCGAACGCCTCGAGCGCGTCACGAGTGAAAGCAACCTGGCGCTCCTTCACGTCGTCAGCACTGCTCTGTCCTTCCTCTCGCTCACTACGAGACGCAACTGTGCCGTCTGTTGCCCACGTCGCTACGAGAACGTCGACCATGTCGGCAAACAGATCGGCGTCGAGGTCGGACTTGAAGAGCTCGCCGAGGCGCGGCGCAGTCGTGCGCTCGAGGTAGCTACCATAGCATACGCCATTCGTACAGATAGGCATGCACGTGAGGACTCGCCGAGTCCTCCATCAGCCGTTCAAAGGAGTTCGAGCGCCTCGACGCACCGTAGCTTGTCGGCTGGTGTCTTGAGGTACCGACGCCAGTTGCGGCAGAACGCAGCGGACGTCGCTGGCGCAACGTTCAGGTCTGCTGGCGCTGCGTCAAAGCGCAGGGTCTTTCCAAACTCCTTGCGCGTCTTGGGCTTGTACGTCAAGTTCGTCGTCGTCGGTCTTGAGCTCTTGGAGAAGCTCTGGAGCTCCTTTTGCGAGATCGGCGTGAGGTCTGCGCACGCAACGAGGTTCTACAGCACAGGCGAGAAGAGTGTGAGGGCGTGAGCGAGCGCTCCATACTCCACTCGAGCAGCACTGTCGTACTTTGAAGTCGTCGTAGTTGGCAGCCGTGTGGATCGCGCGCTTCTTCATGCTGTCTGTGAGCTTGTAGCGCCGGTCGTCTTCAAGCGCCTGGACGAGCTCCTGCTGCAGCGCAGCGGTGTCAAAGCAGCCGTGCTCGATCGACGTGAGCTCTGCTGACGCTCGCATCTGCCGCTGCTGCGGTTGCTTCGTCGCCATCGTATCGCTCGCGCTCGCGTCGTCGCACGTGGGTCGCAGCAGCAGGGTCACGAGACTGCCTGGTGCGTTCGGATCGCTCCGAGCATCGCGTCGCTTCAAGATCACTTGATGTCAGTATCACCTCTCGAGACTAGAATCCTCGTATATAGTTGCTGCTACAGAGTCGAACCGATCCACTTCCGTAAATAGATCATTTGCATACAAATTCCAAGTCCAACATGTGCCGTGTCTTTTCAAGGTCAGGTCTGATGCTGCAGGTCAGATCGGTCTTTGGAGCTCCATGGCGCCACACGTCGAGCAATGCGACCAACTCTTGATGATGATTGCCGGCGTCCAAGTGCATTGGCTTCCGA
>JAASFT010000547.1:0-17203 GCA_023333885.1 Globisporangium parvum
AGCGTCTTGCCCTGGAGCAGCATCTCGTAGCCGGTCAAGAAGTCAAAGCCCGTGCTCGCCTGGAACGCGGCGAACTCGCGCTCGATGCCTGCGCGGTCCGAGTTGTCGAGCTGATGGACTTGGAACGTCACGGAGTGCGCCGGCGCGAGGGCTTTCGGGAACACGGCGCGGTTCCAGTTCTGGACGGGGAAGCCAAAGACAACGGCAGTCGACCGGATCTCTTTCACAGTCGGGAGCATCGACGGCTCAAAGTCGTCAATGTCTGCGTCCGTGGCGTTCTCGAGCTTACAGGGCGAGTCTGCGAGGATCTCGAACGGCACCGAGTGCTTGCGCACGGCGGACTTGAGGATCGTGTTCTCGACGCTCTCGCCCTCCAAGAGCGTCGCGTGCGCCGTTGCGAGAGCTGTCGCGACGAGGTCGTCTTTCACAAACACGCGCTGGATGTCGATAGTCGTGTGCTGGACGTTGAGACTCGAGACGGCAATGTTCACGAGGTAGTTGATCAGCGGCACGAAGCAGAAGAGGATCGCGCGCTTGAACTTGGTCTGTCCGAGCTGCGGGCGATCGCTCGGGTACAACTTCACGTTGCCAAAGTACGTGAGCATGACTGCGAGGAAGATCGCAAAGTACTGTTCGACGCACATGCCGAACATCGCGGTGAGGAAACCGCTGATCGTCTGGAAGTACTCGACCTCGCCATCGGCGTTCTTCGACGACCCGATCGGGTCCGTGATGCCGCGCTTGATCGTCACGCCGTGGAGGAACACGAGCATGACGGCAGTGACGACGCTGACGCCAATGAGCACGACGACGATGAACCGGAGCGCCGAGAGACGGAGCTCCGTCGTTGGTGTCATCATGTGGTCGCCTGCGCCATCGTCTGCGCCATCGCGCTGCGACTTGACGAGTGCAAGGTCGTCGTCGCCAAGGAGCGTCGGCTTGTGTGTGTAGCTGGAGCCTTTGGAGCTCCCGAGGATCGAGTCGTTCTCGAGGATCGTGTGGAACGGCACGAACGCGTCCGAGTTGCCGCGGCGGCCGCGCGAGCTCGCACCCGTCTTGCTGTCCATACTGCGCGTATGATGCAGTCGGCGACCCTGGTCTGCGTTTTCAAGAGTGCTCGCTCGCGAGTGCGCAGCCAGCCAAGCGTCCTTGCTCACGTCCTTGCTCACGTCCTTGCTCACGTCCGTGCTCGCGACCGACCGAGCCAGTTCGGTTCGACTGGAAGCGCGTCATGGACGTGTTCTGGTCTTGCGTCTTGTGTGCGGCAAGCGACTGGTGACCACATGAACTGAACCCTCAACTAGTTTACAGATACCTTCAAGAAACACTTGAGTTGGCTATGAGTCAAAACATGTGATCTTCATGTGGGTAGAGTTAGCGAAAGCGCTCCATCGGAGTATCGTCTTGGTGCACTCATTCATTGCGCGCATGAAGAGAGCGAGCGAGCTCGCATGGAGCGCTCGCAATCGATGCGCGTGTGTGTAGTGTGTGGGTGGATGGCTCCACAAAAGCCAGGAGTGTCCGAGTCTTGCTGTTGCCTTGCTGAACTGTGAAGAGGACACTGATCGGACGCTGAACGCCGCCAGCTTGCGCTGAAACCTGGCTCGCTGAGACGGCGGTCCATGTGGACCCGCTCAAAGCCACTCTCGCCCTCGTGAAGGTTCACATTCTCGCGCGCACGTGTGATTCCGATGCCCACAACCACGCGATCGAGATGCTGGAACATGTGGTGCCTCGAACGGCAGAAGACGTGTCGCTCACACGCCGCCAATGAACCACACGACGTCCTGACCCTCGAATCGCCGCTGTCTGGCTCGTTGCTCGCTCGAACACAGTGCACTACGCTCGCACAGCTCGCCAGTCTCCAACTCCGCTGTGATCCACCACACTTCTGCTCATTGCTGCAGCATGGGCGTCGGGACCAAGACAAATGCCACGAGCGCTGGCGTGCCGCACAAGCACCCGACGAGCGCCTTCACCGGCGGCTTTGTCAACGTCAACTCGCCACCGAGCGAAGACCACGAGAGCAAGCGCAGCGTGTACTACATGGAAACGCTCAGCGCTCGCAGCGGCAACGACGAACACGTCAAGCTCGGTCGCTTCGACTCGTCCGTGGACTACGTCGAAGCGCAGAGCGCGCCAGAGCTCCAAGTCACACTCCGCCCCAAGTCGTTCTTCTTCTACGTCGGCACAACAGCGGCGTTTGTCTGCGTCTTCACCGCGATCGCATCGAAAGGCGTCGTCGTGAAGCACGTGTACGACGCAGTCGGGTCGTCGAAAGTCGCGGAAGAGATCGTCGAGACGTACAACACCGCGTCGGGTTTCATCATGGCGCTCGTCGAAGTGCTCTTCGGACTGCACCTGAACAAGTTCATGCCCGTCTACAGCGTCTACCTCCACAACCTCCTCACGTTCCTCCACCACTCTGCGAGCCGCGCACGCCTCTCGCAGCGCACGCACACCGTCGTGCTCTTCCTCTTTCCTGTTCTCCTCATGCTCCTCATCGGCAACAGCCTCCGCGGTCTCCAAGCCGCGCACTCGACTGTCGGCTTTGAGTCGATCATGCTCGCAGAGGACCTCAAGAAAGAGCAGCCGGCGCTCGAGCTCATTCGCGCCGCGTCCTCGCGCACCCGAACAAAGGCACCGAATGCCACAGCTCTCCGCAGTCTCAACGACATCATCCTCAAGAACGCCATTCGCGAGCAGATGACGCCGTTTGCGTTTGCGACCAAGTCGCCGTGCGTGCAGACAAACAGCTCCGTCTACGAGCGCGGGCAGCGCATTGTGCCACTGAGCGCGCACGACTTGGACGCCACATCTGCGGTCTTTGGCTTCATGCCGCAGGAGTGGAACAGCGAAGCGATTGACCACGAGCTCGTGCCGAACACGACGTTCACGATCCGGTACCTGGATCTGCTCCGGTCGCCCAAGTCTGTGACTCCGCCACCTGTGAATGTCTTCTCGATGCAAACGGCGTTCGAGATGCTCTTCCAAGGCCAAGCGATGATTGAGAAGGCGATCGGCGACTCTGTGAACCAGAACCACTCGTGCTCGCTCTCGGACTACATGACCCACCTTGACCGCAATGGATCGCCACCGCGACGCCGTCGACTTGCGACCAACGTCACAACGCCAATGCCGCACGCATTGAACGGAACGAGCAACGCCACTGCGCGGTCGCTCAACACGTCGAGCAGTGACGACGACGAGACCTGGACTGACTCGCTCGACGTCGATGACTCGCTCGGCGAATGGATGATCAACGAGAACGGCACGCGCATCTGCGAAGGCGCCGTGAGTTCGCTCGTCGACATCCTCGAGTACGACACGCCCAAGGTCCAGACACTCGAGAACCTCTTGCATGCGGTCGCATTCGGTCTCAACAAGTCGCTCCCGAACACATTCGACTTGAACGCGACCGAAGTGGCGCTCGAGACGTACGACATCAGTCCGCAGATCCACGTCCAAGCCATGCGCATCAGCGCCGTGCTCGCCGACGACACCGAGTACGGCCTCACGGCCGAGACGTACAAGTGCTTCTTCACTGAGAAGGGCTGTCCCGAGAGCACGAAGGTGAACACGAGCGCGTACCTCTACAGTGCCCTCTCGAACGCGTTCTGCGGCAGCGCCAACTGCGCGTTCCTCGACGCGTCCTCGATGTTTGCGCTGCAGCGCGAGGTCGGGATGATCCCGTACATGACCAACTGCTCCCACGTCGAGTACAGCGGCGACTTCCACGGCTTCTACCCCACGCTGTGCCACAAGAACCTCCAGTCAGCGTTTCTCTACGGCATCGGCTCGCACATTGGCGGCGACGAGTACGGGAGCCACGACACGGTATACGGCACGAAGCTTCCGTACATTCTCCACCCGCGCCGGCACGTGCAGTTCACGTTCGCCAAGCTCTCGTGGCGCTTCGAGGACGTCGCCGAGAGCTTTGACGCCGACTGCGACAAGAAGTCAACGAACGGCAACTGCCAGGGCCTCTGGTACCAGCTCCAGCCGAGCCGGCGGTACCTCTTTGCCGGCGAAGACGCGATCCCGACGAGCAAGATCATGCGCGCGAGCTTCCACGCGCCGATCTCGCTCGTGCAGCTCAACTCGCCCGGCATCCACATCGCTGAGTGGGACATGACCGTCACGCTTGAGCGCCTCCATCCGTCGCACTTTACGAGGACGCACTGGGACGCACGCACGAACGAGACGCTCACGGGCGACGACTGCTCTATGCTCATGGACTCGTACTTGCACCACATCGAGAGCAACAGCTACTACCTCGAGCGGCCGCTCCAGGTCATGTACACGTCTGCGTTCTACTACCTCATGGAGAGCGCGGGCGTGACGGAGCTCAACGACACGTCGGCGATCGTGAACGGCACAGTGGACGGCGTGGTCCCAGTCACGAAAGCGTCGACGCGCCAACGGAGCGACGCGCTCGGGAACACGAGGCTCAAGGGCGATCTCCAGCGCCGGTCGATCCGCGTGCAGATCCCGCGCAACTCGTTCATTGCGTCGTTCGCTGGGCTCGTGGCGCTCGTACTCATCATGGCGCTCGTGCTCGTCTGCCCCACGCGCCGCGTCGAGTACTTTGCCGAGCACACGTCCAAGGCGCAAGAGTACGTCGCCGTGGCCACGGACGCGACGTACCCGAGCCTCGTGTACTTCAAAGCGTTCGTGTTTCCATCGTCGGGCGAGCGCGTGCCGCTCCAGGACTACGCGGTCGAGGCCCTGACGCTCGTGCACGAGTCGCGGCGAGGTCACTCGATCCAACTGCCGTAGACGAACGAGTGAGTGCGTAAGAGGAGGCAAGCGAGAGAGCGAGAGCGCACCGAGGCGCGTGGGTAATGCACGTAGTTCCTATTTCGCATGGCAGGTCTTCTCGTCACATCCTTCCTCCTCTGTGCCTTTGACTATGGCTGTGCTGGAGATGCTTGGAAGACGTCCCGCCCTGTTTGCCTACGTGCGTCTCTGGACACGCACTGTGGCTAGTTCTCACCAGCGGACTGGCTCGTGGCTGGCAGCGTCTTCTGCGTCTTCTGCTCGTACTGCGCGCGCGTCCACGTCTTCATCTGCAGCGCGTGGATGCGCGTCATCTCGACCTTGAGCACGTCGTTCACGCGGCGCTGGCGCTCGAGCAGCGACTGCCCTGCATGCGTGCAACAGCACCATCCGTGCAGCATGAGCTCATGCAGCCAACTGCATAGGCACAGTCGTGCGCATTTGCACACGCACCTTCAAAGCCGTCGTGGACGACAATGAGACTGAACTTGCTCCCGCAGCCGTCCGAGAGGTCCTCTGCTTCGACGTACACCGCGCCGAGCTCCTGCGCATTTCCAGTCGTGCGTCAATGCGCCGCGACGTATGCACGCGCGCCGAGTAGCGCATACAAACGCACCTGCTTGATCTTTTCTTCGAGTTGAGCGGGCGTGACGACGACCATGGCGACGGCTGCTGCTGCTGCTGCGTGTTTGAGCGATTCTGCTTGTGAGCTCGACTTGCGCTTCTCGATTGCCCTCTCACCGACTACTACTGTAGGCTTCATAGAAAGGTTTCCCTGTGTATACTGCACAGATGCGTGAAGCTGACCACAAAGACCTCGACTTGGGCCATCATCGCGAGCCATTCCAGACGCGCAGCATGCGTTGCGAGAGCAGGCATCCGAGCCTCTTCATGGCGAGGCCGAGGCTTCGTCTGTACGCGACCGAGTCGCCAGAGAGCGGCAGCGTCAACCACTGCGGCGTGCGTGCGATTCAACAGACGTTCGAAGCACTTTGAAGACCGAGTAGAAAGCACCGACCGAAAAAACAGGCATCATTCGAATCGACTTGGTTTTGGCGCGAACGAAGTCGACATGTTTTTGACGTTTTTGCATGGCGCCAAACTTCGTGTCCCTCGGTTTTATCTCTATCACATTCTGCAAATCAACCCATTGATTGCATCTAGCAAACAGCTCGACGATTGATTGACAGAGCGCGCGCAGCTCATTGTTCAAGCGCTCCATCGGTGCCCACAAGCACTTGCTCGCCACGCATATACGCACGCACGAGCACACATGGCAGGCAAAGGAGACATCCGCTCGTTCTTTGGCGCGTCCGGTCCGTCCAAGAAGAAGCAAAGAGTAGGCGTCACTGTTGCTGCTGCTGTCGCATCGACCGACACGAGCAGCGCAGCAGACGCCGCTGCTGTCGCCTCTACTCCTGCTGCTGATAGCGAGGATCCAAAGGACACCGCAGCTGCCGCCACTCCTGCGGATGCCAAAGACAACGCCAGCAGCAGCGACGAGTCGGGGCCGATCGTGCACTCGTTTGCGAACCTGCAGCGCAATGCAAAGGCGCTCATGCACGCGTCGTGGTACGAGCAGCTCGAGAAAGAGCTCACGCGTGCGTCGTTCAAGTCACTCACCAAGTTCCTCGCGCGCGAAGAAAGCAGGTGCGCTTCATGACGTGCACGACCCCGTGCGTCCACTGAGCTAACGTGCGTGTGTTGTCCTCGCTCACTCCCCATCATCGCCATGTGACGCAGCAAGAAGACGATCTACCCACCGCCAGAGGACGTGTTCTCCGCGCTGCGCGACTGCGCGTTCTCGAGTCTCAAGGTCGTGATTCTCGGGCAGGACCCGTACCACGGCCCGAACCAAGCGCACGGCTTGAGCTTCTCCGTGCGCCACGGCATTCCGCCGCCGCCGAGTCTCAAGAACATCTACAAAGAAGCCATGAGCGACGTGAAGATCAGTCGCCCGAGCCACGGCTGCCTCTCGTGCTGGAGCCAGCAGGGCGTGCTGCTGCTCAACACGGTGCTCACGGTGCGCAAAGGCGAGCCGAACTCGCACAAGAAGCAGGGCTGGGAGACGCTCACGGACGCGATCATCCAGCGCATCAACACGCACGCCGAGCACGTCGTGTTCATGCTCTGGGGCAAGCCGGCGCAGGAGAAGGGTGCGCTCGTGAACCGCGCGAACCACCTCGTGATCAAGTCGTCGCACCCGTCGCCGCTCGGCGCCACGAAGACGAGCGAGCCGTTCATTGGCTCCAAGTGCTTCTCGAAAGCGAACGCGTACCTCGTGAAGCACGGGAAGGACCCGATCGACTGGTGCGTTCAGTAAGACGGACGGAGCGATTCGCGGACGACGCGGTGGCTGTGCGCGAGCGGAGGCGACTGTATGGTGCGTTTGAATAGAGAGAGAGTGTGTGTGAGACGATACGAGGACGCTCGACTGCTTGCTACGATTGGCTTGGCGAGCGCGCGCTAGAGCGACTTGGTTGCCGCGCGGAGCTTCGTCTTCTGGCTGTAGCTCCAGGCGTGGAGCTCCACGAGCGTCAGCGGTGAGTTGCGTCGCGAGAGGAATGCGACCAAGCGCACGCGCGTGTCCACGAGCGCTTCGCGAAAGTGCATGAGCGTCGTCGTGGGATCGCGCTGGAGCTTGTGCTTCCACACGGCGTCGAGCACGACCATGGCGTGCGTGAAGAGCTGCGCAAGCGCCGTCTCGACTGGCCACTCCGCGAACGAGTGGCGCGTCGACGTGGCTGCACCGGTCGCGTCGTCGAGGATCGCAATGAAGCCCTGGAGCTCTGGTCGCGGCCGACTCGGCTGCGACGTCTCGAGCTCTGCGTTGTCTGTGCCGCAGCACGGACAGACGAGCGGGAGCGGGTCTTTCAGGTTCAGGTGCACGAGCAGGACTTCGAGCAGATTGAGCGCGCAGAGACAGACGGGGAAGCGGTTCTCGCGGATCATGCGCTAGAGTGCGAGCGAGCGAGTCGCGTACGTGAGCTCTCGCGCAGCAGTCGTGGCGACCCAGTGCGAGCAGAGCAGACGCAGCGCGGCGGGCTGTACCTTGAACTCGTCGTTTGCGTGGTCTGCAAAGTAGAGCAGCGTCTGGAGCGCGAGGCGTCCAGAGGCGCGCAAGTCGGACGCAGGGTCGTCGTTCTAGTGCAAGCGAGCGCATGCGTCGTGAGCCACTGAGCCAGTGCGTCTAGGATCCGACGACCGAGTAGCAGCACCAGCCGTGACCGTGAGCGTCCTAGCCACCGACCTGAAAGCCAATGTCTCGCCACCGCGGGTTCACGCGACCTTCGAACGGGAGCATGGGGAAGAGACCGTTCCAGAGGTGGTGCAGCATCTCACTGTCGTCTACCAAGCGCACAGTCAGCAGTCAGCAGCCAGCTCTCGACTCGTGCACAAGAGGCGCCAGCGAGTGGAGACAGACAGACAGTCGCACCGGGTGCCGCAGGGTCAAAGAGCTCACGCGCTTTGTCGCGAATGTGGTAGATCTCGCCCATCTGCACGCGCGCACACGTAGCGACGCACTCAGACGGTGCTAGTCTCTTAGCAGCACGAGGGCTACGAAGACGCCGTACCTGGGCCGACGTCACAAAGTCGTCGTAGTCGACGATCCGGTCTGGGAAGATCCACTTCCAGCAGTACCACTCGGAGCAGTCACCGCAGAGCCCGCTGCTTTTGCTGCGCGTGCCGCTGCCACCTCGGCTCGACGTGCTCTCGATCGTGTAGACGAGTTGCTCGCGACCGTCTCGGTGCGGTCCGTAGCCATTACGCGGCGCAGCAGCCGGACTCGCACTGCCGCTGCTAAAGCTGTCGCGTCCGCTGCTGTCGCTCGTTGCAGATGCAGGCGGGAAGAGACGTGAGAGGCACTCGTAGCCTGGCGCATTCGGGTCGACGAGCGCTCGACCACTGCTGTTCTTGCGCACGCGATGGCGCTGCTTCTTGCTCGGCGAGCTGTGGCTGTCGAAGCGATCGTGCTCTTTCTCAAGCAAAGGCCGTGACGCGTCCATGTCGTGCATGAGCAGCCGCGTGTGAGAGTGGTGTTGTGGTGTGTGTGTGCGTGCGTGCGTGTCGTGGCCGAGTGACTCGGTCGTGTGACACAATGCAGCCAAGCAAGCAGTGCGACGCAGCGAACTAGAGCGCGCTGCACAGAACGAGGTAGAGATGCTGGTGCTCGTGCGCGCGTGTGCGACGTTGAGCGATCGATAGTTCGCAGCTCTTGGCGTTCTCGCTTCGTCGTCCAGCGCCGCTTTAGAGGATCCAGCGCTCGTGAGTGTGAGAAAACT
Source organism: Globisporangium parvum (assembly GCA_023333885.1). Lineage (NCBI taxonomy): Eukaryota > Oomycota > Peronosporomycetes > Pythiales > Pythiaceae > Globisporangium > Globisporangium parvum. The sequence goes on from JAASFT010000547.1 coordinate 9,063, forward strand.
AGCAGAACATAAATCGCTTGTTCGAGCATACTCAAAGCAAGCTCGTACAATGTTCAACATGTTTGAGCGTTTCAGGTGAGGCGTAATTAATTCGCATAGTGAAACCAAGATTGAAATATCGCAGCATTTCTCAAAGTGAACTGTACCGAGCTCCATCAAGTGGCGTCCCGAGACGCTTGACGCGAGCAATGCAGCGACTCGTGGGTTTGGATCTGCCACCTGCAGTCGAGTGGACGAGTCGCGTGTGGCCTCATGCAACGCGTGACAAGTGGAGAGCGCTTCTGACGCTCTGTCGAGCGGAGAACGAGAACGAGAACGAGAACAAGTCAAGGAAGCTACGTCCATTCAAACGACGGTCGTCCAAGAAAGACCACGTATCACGGCACGGAGCGCTTCGACGCGCTTAGATCTTGGTGTAGATTGCACCGATGGCGTCGACTTCGTCGCCTGCGCGGCCGTGGAAGCCGCTGATCTGGAAACCCGCAGGCGCGTACACGATTGTGCTCTCGCTCGTCTTCGTTCCGCTCGAGACCGCGCGGCCCGTGTTCGTGACCGCACTGAGGTAGAAGATGCGCGTGCGGCCGTCCTTCTTGCCCCAATGCGCTTCGAGCGACTTGATGTACTCGCCCTTTGTGAGCGCGAGCGTGTTGGCGCTGCCGCCCGTGCCGCCGTACGAGAACGTCGCAGCAGTCGGTGCAGACACAGTGAGGCTCACTGCGTCGACGCGCGCGCTGCCGCGGATCGTGATGGAGCTGACGGTCTGGCCAGCCGATGCAGCCGCAACACCAGTGAAGTGCGTGCCGTGCGGTCCGCCGACAGCGTTGCTCAGACGAATGGCCGGGTCGAGCGACCACGAGAGCTTCGCGGCGATCGGGTAGTGGTCCGAGAGCGGCTTCCCTGCTGCGTCGACGAACGCCGCGTTCTCGTTCGAGTAGCTCTCGACCGCAAACTTGAGCGCCTTGCTGCCGCGGAAGAGGATCTTGTCCACGACCTCGCACGCGTCGTTCACGTTTGCAGCGTCGCACACGAGTGCGTCAGCACCAGCCGCAGGGGGCACGCCGTTGCGCACTTTCGCGACCCACGCGTCCGTGAGTCCGAGCGTCGCGACAATCGAACGAATGTTGTCGCCTGTGCGTGTGTAGCGCGTGTTCGTGTCGCCCATCACAACGACAGCGTTGTCTTTCGAGTTTGCGGCAATGAACGCGGTGATCTGATCGAGGTTCGCGCGGCGCGCGACGAGGTCCGCGTCCTTCGTCCCCGCGTCCGTGTGGAGGTTGTAGAGGTCAAACGTGACGCCATCGGCGAGCTGGACCTCGAGGAACGTGAAGCCCTTGGGCGTGAGGCAGTCCGCGCCTTCGTCGTTGTTGCACTTGCTCCACTTAACGCGCTCGAGGTCCGTGATGTTGTTGAACGCGAACTTGGAGAGCGTGTTAAGCCCGCTGCCAAACGGCACGCCGCCGCTCGTGGGCGTGCGGAACGCGTGCGTGTTCTGCGAGTAGAGCTGCGCGTGGTAGTTGAAGTCCTCCTGGACGTTCACAATGTCCCAGTTGCTCAGACGCTTGCCGAGCTCGACCGAGTTCACAGCCGGGTTGCCGCTCGAGATGATCGCAGGCAGCCCTGCGACGTTGCACGACATGAGCGTGAACGAGTTGTCCGCGAGCGCGCGCAGCATGGTGGTGGTTGAGGGTGTGCTTGACGTGCGCGAGAGGCGGCGAGTTCGCAAATGAGCGTGGAGACGGCGCCACGCCGACAGAGCGAGCTGCCGCGCCTCGGGTCATCGGTCTCGATGCGCTCGCTTCCATTGCCGCAGACGATGATGGTGAGCTTGCGTTCGTCCATGGACAGGGCGATCGAAGCCGTGACAGTGAGTAACACGAGCGCCGGGATTCCTCTTCACTTGTCTTTGCTTGACAAACCGATCGAGTGGCTCGATCACGGATGGTGACGGCAACCAGACGTGCGATCTCTCATCATCATCATCATCATCATCGCCCGCACGACTCGAGCGATGTCGGTTCTCAGATCCGCCCAATGCCGCGCTTCCCTTCAGCGGCTGCTGCTGCCGCGTTCTCAGGCAAGCGCCATGCTGTTCGCTTGCTCTCGGGCGTCGCGGTAGCGGCATGCGCGATCGAGTGGAAAGCAGAAGGCGCTCGATACGCCTTCGCTGCTTTCGGGCAGCGGAGACGTCGCATCCACCGCTCGCTTCGATCCGCTTCTCTGCAAGAGCGTGCGCCAAGCAGCGACAACTCGCGCGACGACCCAGCGATGGTGCGTGGCGGTGTCGGATGGTGTGATCTTGTTGCGACTTCAAGCTCCGCGCGCAGAGTCTTGGCGTTCGCATCTGTCGAGATGCACTCGGGCACTTGGACAACGTCGTGACGAGCGCCATTGCTTTGATGGTGCGTCTTGCATCACGTCCCGCGCGACTCTTCCACTCGACTGTGGCCAAAGAACCGCCGCTTTGCTCGCCTCAAGCGTCTCTCTCTCTCTCGCTGTGCATCGATCTGCTCGATGGAGCTCTTTGCCGAAAGCTACGAGATCCAAGCGCTGCACGACGAGAACCAGTGGCTCCTCCAGCGGCTCGATGCGAGCGAGCGCAGCTGCAAGCAGCTCCAGCGCGTGGTGAAGCAGCAGGCGCGCCGCATCGAGCACTTTGAGGCGGCTGCAGCGAACGCGGAGCGTGACTGGCGAATGCGCCTTGAGCAGCGCGAGAAAGACTGGATGCACGAGTACAACGTGCAGATGGAGGCGCTGCTGCGCATCGTTCAGCACCACGAGAGTGCGCGCGCAGAACTCGAGAATCGGCTGCAGCGCAGCACCAGTAACACTGATACGCTGAAGGTCTCGAGTGCGACGCAAACAGAGAGCTCTTGCGAAGTAGGCGGCAGCAGTGTCGTCGAACCGGAGCGGCACCAAGTGCTCGAAGAGCCTTGTGAGTTGTTGACTGGCGCTTCAGGTCCTGCACAGCCATGCGAATCGTGCAAACGTGCTTGCTCGTCGACACAGTTGCAAGAGCAGCTCTCTGAGGGTTGCTCAGCTGAACCAGCAGCGATCCAGGTGGGTCTTGCTCCGCATGCATGCCATGAGTTCACGATACGGAGTCTGCTGATGCTGACATGTCGGCAGCCATGCCTGGTTCAGCGCCTTCGTGGATCAATGGCGCAATTGAGCTCGAATCGACCACTACCTCCTAGACGCTTCGCCAACTCCGTTGCGCTCTCGTCAAGGAGCGAGACTGACTTCCGCACTGCGATCCTCCAACGTTTGCGTCGACCAGCGCACTACAGACTGCCTCGATCCAGCGTGCGAGCATCTGTACCATCGACGATCCTCGAAGACAGCGAAGGGGGGACGAGCAGCGACAGTGATGCTCACAGCCCACACCCAGGACGCTCTGATCGATCTCTCACGCCACCAACCGAGACGGCAACGAGTGCGAGCGCGCTACAGAGTCTTGAAGAGCAAAACCGCGTGCTTCACGAGCGTCTCACGTCCCAGCAAGCTGTGCTCGACCAGTTTCTCATGTCCAAACTCCAAGACGCGACAGCGCCGTCCACTGTGACTCGCTGCACTCGCGATACACACGAGCACATGATCAAGCTACAGGATCACGGCGTTGCCGCAACGAGCAGTCGCACGCTTTGCATCGAGACGCATCGACCACGTCTCGATCCAGCGCTAGTAGCAGCAAGAGCGGGGAACCATCCGCTGTCGCCGTCAGCTGCCTAGCGATGGTGTTTGTGCACCAACTACGCCTCGTCATCGCTCTCGCTGGCGTTGTGACTGCGCTGGGTCTTCCACGTCTCCATGCTGTTCACTTCGATCTGCAAGTACAGATCCTCAGCGCCTCGACGGCTCCGGAGCGGAATCGCGTACTGCTTGCGGTCTTCGTGGTTGCGCTCGCTCGAGCACTGGTTCTCGATCGTCGCCATGATGTTTGCACGCTCTGCGACCCAACGCTGCTCTGACTCTTGCAAGACTTCGCTGTACGTGTTCCCCATCCTACACGACGCCCAGACAAGCAGCAACCGAGTCGTTCGAGTGTCAATGCGGTCATTGGAGAAGCTCTAGACGCGCATACTCAGCAAGCCGGACGAACGTACATGGCGATGAGGAGGTTCACGAGCAAGATCATGACGAGAATGACGTAGGCGAGCATGAGGACCTGCGTGAACGGGTTCATGCGTCCAGACGTGTAGTTGTCGTCGTAGTTGACTTCGCCTGTGAAGCCAGCGACCACGAGAACGCGGACACGATGGAGGAGCTTCGCCACACCGGCACGTCCGTCTTGGACGAGGTAGAGCGCCTGTGAGAAGCCGGCCATGACTGCAAAGTAGACTGCGATGAACCGGACAATATCGGTCGCGATCATCGTGAGGATCATGATCACGAACGGACCGGTCGAGCGAAAGCCGAGGAGGAAGAAGAAGAGGTAGAACCACGCAAAGATGAGCGCCACTGCTGCAGCGGCGTCTTCGAGGTGCTCGAGTCCTGCAGCGCGCATGGCTGCCGAGGCAAACAGGAACGCGCTCGCCATGAGCGTACAGACATTGTCGAGCTGTCCGGCGCCGGTCTCGGTCGTGTACGACCGGAACGAGAACAGGAGCTGGTTCGACTCGTTCATGAACTTGACGAGAGTGAGACCCATGCACGCGCATTCGGCGACGCCGAGCGCGATCGCTTCGTCGCGTGACGCACTCGCGTACGAGCTCTGCTTGAACAGCGTCGTGACGTTGAGGAGCGCGAGGTAAAGCGCGTAGACACCGAGGCGCGTCATGAACCGACGCTTGCCGACGTACTTCCACTTCTTGTGCAACAAGAGCTTCACTTCGAGGAGCTTGAGCATCTCGAGCCGCGCGGACACAACGCTTTGCATCGCCGCGCGCTGAGACGAGAGCGTGTTCGAGAGCGGCTCGACTGAGCAGAGACACTGGATCGCCGTCTTGTAGCATCGCGTGCCCTTCGGTGCAAGCGGATACGGCAGCACCGCGAGCACGTCTTACACGACTTGGAACTTGCCAAAGTCGGGGTCTGGTCGCGGTATCGGCTGTTCGAGGTCCAGGAGCGGGACGTTTAGCGCTGTGATCGGACCGTACGTCCACGCAACAGACGTGGCTTGCTGCAGGATGTGCTGGAACATGCGCTGGTTCCCAGTCGCCGCTGCGAGCGACAGTGGCGTGAGCTCGTCGCTGTTGCGCTGCATGAGGAACTGCACCATCGCGTCGTGCGCGCTGTCGTCTGCGCGCTTTAGAAAGTCTGTGAGCGAGTCTCGGTCAACTCGCTGTACTCCTTCTGCTGCTGCTGCTGGAAACGACGCAAAGCGAGCATGGAGGCGAGTCAACGGAGAGAGCTTGCCCCCTCCTGGCGTTTGAGGCGACGGCGTCAGGGAGCTAGTGCTGGCGTCGTGTGCTTGGATCGCAGTGAAGCCATCTGACGCGCCGACGCATTCCTCAAAGAGAGCGTCTGCAGTGCATGGCACGAGGAGTCCCATGGCGTACTGGAGCGCAAAGTCATAGACGTCGGGGAGGTCGTGGATGACGGCCATGTGCAGGACGTTGTTCCCGAACCGGTCGCACATGAAGATCGACGTCTCGGGGAACGCACGGGGCGAGCTCGTCGCGGAGGAGCTGTCCGTGTCGTTTGCTGCAGCCGCAGCGCTCCTCGGCTGTGGTGCCGTAGCAGCTGCTGCGAGGATGTCGAGTGCGACGCTCACTTGGTTCGACGCCAGTGCAAAGAGCAGCGGCGAGCCGCCAAAGTAGCACGCTTTGCGCGGGCGAAAGAACCGACCAGTGGTCTCAGCGTGAATGAGCTCTGGCGCTTGTGCGAGCAGCCACTGCACGAGCGCCGCTTGGCGATGCACGATCGCAATGTGCAGGATGTTCTCGCCGCCGTACGGCGATGGCTCTGCCGCGTCTAAGTCCATGTGCGAGTAGGTAAGTGCGGCAAAGCGCCGCGCACGCAGCACAATGAGCTTCCCGAGCTCGTAGTGGCCAAACAAGAACGCCAAGTGGATCGGCGCCGCGCCGACTGAGTCGCGCAAGAGCAAGCAGCACTCGTTGTCGTCAATGAGCTGCGCTGCTGCGCGCGCGTCGTTCTCCTTCACTGCGCGGAAGATGCCGTCGTCATGATCGAGCACTTGCTGCGCGACGACGTCGACGCGCGTACGAGCGCCGAGCCAGCGAACGAGCTGCCTCGGGAAGCGCTCGACCTTGGTCTTCACGGGGCGACGTCCTTGCGCCATGAGAGAAGGCGTGCGTGTGCACAAGCGAGTGCAGACGGTGGTGCCAAGGCACCTCTTGCGGCGGTTACTCGCCAACCGAGCGTGGGGAAGGGAGGGTGTATGGGCATCTCGTGTTGCGTCGGAGGGCTCGCATCGCTCGCCTTACGCGTGTCCTCACTCGCTCGCCCTGTCGGTCTGCTTGGTCTCTCTAGCTACCTGGTGCCTACAGATACAGCGACGCGTCCGGGCCGCGACCAAAGAGCTGGCTCCATGATGGCGGGAACACAAACGGCAGTGCGAGCGTCGGCTGCGCACTGCGGTCGCCAGTCGACGAAGGCACGAGGTGCAAGTACGTGGCGACGTGCGTGGCCATGGCGACTGCGTCAGGGACGTTGTCGCCTTCAGCGCACGCCATGAGCAGTGCGACGCACGCGAGCTTGTGCGCTTCGCACTGCGCGTGCAGCAGCGGCGCAATGCCTGCGCCACGCACAGCCGACCAGACGTCCGACGGTGTGGGCTCTGGGACTGGCGCATCTGCTGCCGTCAGCGCTGCAAACCGTTCGACGATCGACGGGTTCGCGAGGTCCGAGGACGCGCCAGTGGCGACCACACGGATCGGACGGCTACATACGCAGCCACGATACCGTCGCAGGCGTGAGTGTTGTCTGGAGGACACTTCGCTCGACCGACTGCGTGGCGCACCTGAGCATGTTGGGGTCGTGACGGAGCATGTCATCGGTGCCTGAGACGACACAAAGCGACGCGACGCCGCTGCGCTTCGCCCAGTCAACGAGCTCTTGAGCAAACGCGTGCGCGCGACCCTGCACCAGCAGCGCAAGCGAGTGCCGAGCGTCAGTGTCGGCGGCCTGAGGCTCCATCGCTGGCTGACCAATCAATCGGCAGTGGAGCTAGCTAGGCGAGAGCGGCAGAGCTGGTGTGACGCACTGAGAAAGCTGCAGCGCGCTGCTGGACGATCGTGATCTTGTGCTTCGGGAGCTGGTAGACTGGCAGCGGCGGCAGCAGCACCGACAGGAGCGAGTGAGTGGTCAGATTGAGTGCGAGGCGAGCGCAGCAGCACACGCGCGAGCGCACCTTCGAGGTTGAGGCAGAGCGCATCGCGCGGTTGCGTGCTGAACGCTGCGCTACCAGCGATTGGCGGCACGTTCTCGGACACAAAGTACCCCACCTTCGCCACTGGTGCGCGCTGTCGAGCATCATGCACAGCGGCAGTCAGTCCGTGGCAGCAGTTGAAGAGAGATAGAGAGCCACTGAGGCGTTGGCTGAAGCAAAAGACGCACCAGCACTTCGCCCTTCTCCAGCAGCGTGTTGATCAAGAGATCTAGCGTGAGCTGCCCCAAGTTTGCGTACGACACGGCTGGCTGCGCGTAGCAGCGAGCAAGAGGGAGACGACGAGACGAATGAGCGAAGCAGAGAGAGTGCGCTAATGCACGAGCGCGTGCACGCACCAGCACGACCGTGTGGCCGTCGAAGAGCGTCGCCGTCGCCTGCACGCCGCCGTCGTCGCGGAAGAACTCGAGCATCTTGTCTGTCTGTCGTGCGGATTTGGTGAAAGGTGAAAAATGCGTTTGAGTGATAGGTAGATTTATGGATATTCGAAAGACAAAATAGAAACACACACGAAATATCTAACCTAATATTTGATCGCATGACATGCAACGCAACTGATCTCAGGTTGCGCGTCCTCACTCTCGTAGCGCTGTGCATGTGCGTGTGTGCGCATCAAGCACATCTATCTATTGCTGGTGCGTGTGTACGCGCTGCTAGCCGCAGCCCACGAGTGCTGTCCACGGCAATGCCATCGAGCTGACTGTCGCAACGAGCTCCCAGCGCGACTCGAGATTTTCGAAGTACCCTGGGAAGACGTCAAAGCAGTCCTGGATGTCGCTGAGCAGACACGGCA
>JAASFT010000548.1:0-17202 GCA_023333885.1 Globisporangium parvum
GAGCGCGTGCTCCAGCGCAGGAAGCGCGACGACCACGTGCAGAGCGAGCGAGCGCTCACGACAGACGCCGTCGACGACTTCCTCCAGTACATCGACGTCTTTCACTTGGAGACACTTGAACTCACAAAAAGACAGCACGAGACGTAGTGTTAGTGCCATATCGCCTCGAGAGAGAGGACGTCGACAGGAGGCACTTGGGGGACTAGCGGACAGGAAGCGGACTCTAGCCACATGTGGTCTATTGGTCAAGACATCGCTCGCTTGCTCACGCAAGTGCGCTGGCGTACGCGAGTGCAAGCGTCTTGGACCGCGTGACACTGTCAGCGAGCCCAACGCCGTAGAAGCTGTTGCCACCGAGGTGCATCCCTGGCGCGAGCTGCGCTTCAATGCGCTCGAGCGTGCGCCAGAAGCCGACGTGGTACTGCGGGATGCACTTGTCAATGACCATGCTGCGCACGTAGGTTGGCTCCGCCGTGATCCCAAGGTGGCGCTTCACCGCGTCGCGTGCGAGCTGCTCGACGGCGTCGACGCCCATCGTTGCGATCTCGGGATGGTGTGCGCCGCCGCACATGACGCTCAAGCGCGTCTGCGACCCAGGCGTCTGCGCTGCGTTCTGCGACGGGAACGCGTTCGAGTCAAAGACAACACCAAGCACGCGCTCGCGCTCGCTCGTCGGCACGAGGTACCCAAAGCCGTCGCTTGCAAGCAAGTTCGCATCGTAGCCAATGTGGACCATGCCCATCGACACGAACTCGATCTCGTCGAGCGCCTGAGCGAGTCGAGGCAGCGACGACGCGACGGCTGGCGCGAGCTGGAACGCCGGCAGCGTTGAGAACACATGGCTCGCGTAGATCTCTTCGCGCTCGCCCGTGCCACTGCGCTCGAGCTCAATCGCAAAGCGTGGCGATGCAGACGTCGACGCAGTGGAGCTGTCGAGTGGTCGGATCGACGACACGCGCGTGCTCAACGAGAGGTCCGAGAGCGGATCGTGCTGGTGCATTGACAGTGTCGACACAGTGAGTCTTGAGCCGCAGAGCACTGGCACTGACGATGACGATACGAACGCACCTGGATCGCAGTCTCGAGTGCGCGAATGAGCGTCGACATGCCGCTCTTGAAGCTCACGCTCATCGCTCGCTCGTGCGTCCGCACAAAGTCCGACTTGGCCGATCCGTCCAAGAGCGCGTCGCTCGCAGCACTCGATCCAAAGAGCATGCCGCGCACGACCGAGCCACTCGAGCGCTCCATGTCGTAGAGCATCTGGAAGCACGAGCGCACCGAGAGGCGGCGGATGTCGCCGCCAAAGATCCCAGACGCAACCGGGTCGAGCAGGCGCTCCGCAACGAGCGGACTGAACCGGCGCGCTGCAAAGTCGTAGATCGACTCGTCCTCGAGCTACGTGGGGTCAACGCGAGCGATGCGCACCAGTTCAGTCGTACGCTGCAGTCTGAATCGAGACAGCGAGCGAGCGTTGGCGCGAGAGCCATCGCTATGCGCACGTACACTGCTGGGCTGTGTGAACAGCTCGTGGACGCCCGCTTTGATGATCGCAGGCGTGAGCGGCCACGACAGGACTTCGCGGATGCTTGTTGGGAGTTTCTATCGGACGGACGTAGGCGCAGTCCATGAGCCCTCTGTGCGCAACATGAGTGTCATGCATTCGCGCGTACGCAGCCGTCGCACGCACCTCAACAGCGCCGTTGCGCAAGATGTAGCGCGACTTGGCAGCAGCGTCGACTGCGCGCATCTCGTGTTGGAGCTCGAGCTGCTCGACGAGCCGGAGCATCTCGGCACCATTGCGCGACGGACGGAACCCGCGCGGTCCTTCTTCAAACAAGAAGCCGTCGCGCTGCGCAGTGCGCACCCAGCCGCCAGTGTGCGGACTCGCTTCGACGACGCGAATGCGCGTCGCGTGCGTCTGCGCTGCTGGTGGCAGCGACTGCACTGCTTGGCGCAGAAAGTAGGCGAGACTGAGCCCGGAGATGCCACCGCCGAGCACGACGATGTCTTTCATCGGCTGCTGCTTCGCGACCGCCGCAGCCGTCGCGCGCGCTGTTGTCGTCGCCATCGCGCTCGCACTCACTCAGTCGTTCACGCTGGTCGACTTGAGCTTGTGATCATCGCGAGCATGTCACTGCAGCGCATGGCAATATGACTCTGGTGTATCTTGATCTCACTAAGCATTTCGACAATCATTGATGACATCAAGAAATAACATTCTTTTTGTATGGATGCTCACGCGATAGGAAAATGCGGTAGGGATGAAATTGAGGGATACCTGCCACTTCAAGACTGGAGCTACAGCAGTCGCAGCGTCGCCACGAGCAACAGCAGCACAGATGACGGACGAGCGCGGACGGAGTCTCCAGGCGCAGCTGCAGTTCATGGAGCGCAACGGCCGCGCGCTCGAGGAGCTCGTGGCCAAGATGCTCCGCGTGCGCGAGGAGCAGGAGAGTTTCTTCTCAGGCTTTGCGCGCGCACTGCAGGACGTTGGCGCACAGGAAGAGAGTGCGGAGCTCGCGCAGTGCCTCACGAGTCTCGGTGACTGCGGCCAGAAGCTCGCTGCAGAGACGCACGACGTGATGCTGCAGCGACCAGAGCCGGAAGTGCTCCTTACGCTCGCGTACATTCAGGACTGGGGCGTTGTGCCCATGAAGGTGTGTGCTTGCCACATCTGGTACTCGTCTAGTGGCCATCTCTCACTCTCTCATCAACGCGACTGTCGATGTCGTGGCGCGACGACCCACTAGCGCCTGTTAGACGACCGAGAGAAGGCGCTGAAGCTCGAAGCGAAGCTCCAGAAAGAGTACGACGACAAGGTACAGAGCACTGACAGGCGACCGTAGTGCCTCGAAACAGACGAGTGTGCTGACAGCACAGTCACGTGCGCACGCGAGCGCTTAGCGCAGTGGCTCCGCGAAAGAGAAAGAGAAGAAGCTGCGCATGCTCTCGGACCAGAAGCGCCGTGTCGAGAACGCGACGGCGCTCATTGAGCACCACATGCGCAAGTTCGACGCCTTTCGCCTCGCCAAGATGAAGGTGCGAGGGCGTCCGAGTGCGCTCTCTTGAACACACACGCACACGCACGCTCTCTTGCACTGACAGACGAACTGCCAATGTACCCAGCGCGTCCTGAATGAGCTTGCGCGCTCGCACCTGTTCTTCCACGCCAAGGGCCTTGAGCTCTTCTCGCTCCCGTGCGCTCAGATCGCCAAGCTCCCACACGACGTACGTACGCGTCGTCCTCATGTGCGCTTCACACAATCGTCTCCAGAGATCTCTGACGCCGTGTGTGGCGCCAGCAGCCCTAAGACGAGTGGTGATCCGCCGTCCCGCCTCACGTGCCTCCTATCAAGTCTGTCAACGCAAAGGAGCGAGCCAAGTGAGCCATGGGCTGATGAATGCAGTGTCGCTCTCACTCTCTGTGTGTGACGGCTCTCTAGCTCTCTAGCGCTCTCGCGCTCTGGTCAAGTACGACGTCTTGTCGCCACCCTACTCCTACTGAGCGCTCCTAGGCGCTGTCAATGTTCTTCTTGAGCTTGAACAGATCGATCTTCTTGGACGACAACGCGCCAGTGCCGCTCGCGGCTGCCTTTGCACGCGCCTCTTCCTTTGTCTTCGTCTCGAGCGCTTGGAGCCGGCGCTCGAGCTGCTCGTACGTGCCTTTCTTCGCGCCGCGGAGGCGCTTCTGGAGCGTGATCGCAGTCACGACCATCGGGATGAGGAAGATGCAGAGGAAGAGGACGCAGAGCGAGATCGCAAGCGTCGTGCCGAGGATGTCGTGGCAGAGCGCCGTGTGGATCGCGTTGAACGAAATGTTGATCCAGCCGCAGCTCTGCGAGCACCGCAGCGTCTCGACAGTCGCGAGGACTTTGCCGACGTCCCCAGAGCTCTGGAGCAGCGTGTCGAGCGTCGCAGTGCGCACGGCCGCAAGGCGCGTGAAGTAGTCGTCGGCAAACTCGGTGATCGAGACCGAGTAGTTCCACTGCGGCGAGAAGCCTTTGCCCGTGTCGCCCAGGAGGTCTTCGCGCATCTCGTCGATCATCTCGCTGATCTTGTTGAACGACAGGACGTAGTGGTACGCGTTCGCGAACGCGCTCTTGCACTTGTCCTTCGCAGACGTCGGCCCGGTGCCCGTGGCGCACTTGGCGTCCATGTAGCACACTGGCAGCGCGTCGGCTGTCGCGCTGCTGCAGTTCGACGCGGCAGACGACGCCTCGCTGTAGACGCTCCATGTCGCAACGACGTTCTCCTGCGTGAAGCTCTTGCTGCTGCTCTTGCCAGCGTCTGCGACGGCAGCGTTGAGCGCAGCGAGGAGCTCGCGCGACGTCGCCGAGCTAAAGCCAAAGTCGCGCAGTCCGAAGTCGGCGACCTTGGCGCCGTACGCCGCGGTGAGCGTCTTGAGCGCAGCAAAGTCCGTGGCGCGCACTGCAGTGTACGCGTCGTCGAGGTCGCAGGCAAACCCGAGCTGCGGCTCGAGCTCCAGTGGCGTCAAGATGCTCGTGTCACTGAAGCACGCGTTGATGATCGTTGCGAGCTCCTTCGGGACGTACGGCGAGACGTCGGCTTGCATGATGTTCATGTAGTTGCACGAGTCGTACCAGACGGCGCCGACTGCGAGGAGCGACGCCGAGAGCACAAAGCCGAGGATGCACACGAGCGTCCCGAGCGTCCAGCTCACGTGGAGCATGTGGACCCACGCGCTCTTCTTCGTGCACACGCCTTTGAAGATCGCAAACGATCCGAGGAGCGACGAGATGAGACCGAAGAAGAAGACCGAGAACACGAGCGCGCCGCGCGAGAACGAGTACTCGTCGAACGTCTCCTTCACGACTTCGACGAGCTCTTTCGACCGCTTCGTCATCGACTCGACCGCTGCGATCTCGAGGTTCGCGCTGCGGATGCCTGTGAGAATCGCACTCGACTTGTTCACGAACGTGCTCTGAAGCCCTTCCACCGAGCCAGCCATGAGCGCAGTCGACTGCGTCGCAATGCTCGCAGCGCTCGTCGTGAACGCTTTGAGCGGTGCGCCGCAGACGCTGTCCGGACACGCGACGCACGACGGACTGCTCACGTCGCACGTCTTCGATGGAAACGGTCCTTGTGCGCTGTAGATCGCAGCAAAGTCCTGGACCATGCTCCGGAGCTGTGCACCGTCCCGAGCGATCCAGCCGAGGTCGCGCACGCGCGACGTCACAGCTGTCGATGCTGCTTGGACTTGCGTCTCCGCGACTCTGAGTGGCGCTTGGAGGTTCGCTGCAAAGATGTCGATGTTCTCGAGCGTGACGTTGAGCGAGTTGAGCACGCCGTTGACGCCGTCCGAGATGTTTGTGTTCTGTGCCACGGTCACGATCGAGCAGATGAAGACGGCGAGCGTGCAGACCATGAAGACGATGCTTGGGATGAGGATGTCGCAGCGCGTGTAGCCCTTCTCGCGCGGGTTCCGGCCGCCGCACTGGTTGAAGATGCACCGGAGGATCACAAAGCCGACGCATGCGAGCGACGTGAGCACAGAGAAGACGATCCCAGGCGCGACAAAGCCCGCGAGACTGCTCGGGTACCCGTTCTCCATCCACTTGGTCGCTGCGGTCGCGTTGTCGGCGCTAAAGAACGCTCGCCGCGACGACGCGCCGGCGACTGGGTCGTCCCACTTGCAGTTGCTCTCGCGCTCGCACATGCCTTTGCTGCTGCAGCTGTCTGCGCCAGTGAGCTTGATGCACTCGTTGTTGATGTCCCGCGCAGCGTTCGAGCTGTTGGCCGCGACGCAGCGCTCGAGCTCGCTCGCGTCTGTGATCTGGACGCAAAAGTACGTCACGACGTGCCGGAGACTCGTCTCGTACCAGCTCTTGGACTTCTTGCGCATGTTCGCCATTGCAGCGTTGCCAGCAGCGCCGCTGAGCTTGAGCGCCGTGAGCCGCGCTGCTTGGTACGTGTCGACGATGTTGCTCTCGTCAATGTTGATCTCGGACGCGTCCATGTTCGTGAGCGGGAGGAGGTCCTTGTTGCTCGCTGTGCGCGCGGCGCATCGCGACTGCCAGGACGCAACAGCCTTGGCCGAGCACGTCGCCGTCGCGTTCTGCGCGGACGCACTGCGAGCAAGAAGCGCGAGCGCCATTGTCAGCTTCATTACCAGCCCACTGCGAGTCGCATGGCCATTGCGCATAGCTTGCTCGTCTTCGCTGTCGTCCGTCTCTCTTCTGCCCGCTTGCTTCCCACGATTGCGATCGCAAAATGAGCGCTTTGAGCACCTTCAGCACTCGAGCAGTATCGCAAGCAAGCGAACGGACTCGAGGTCGCGCTTTCAACCAGCGCGTGGCTCGCAAGCGCACGCGCTCGAGCGGACATCCCCGCAAGTCCAAGTCAAGCGCGAAACCGATGCTATATCGAGACACAACATGCGATGGAGCAGGAGAGTGCCAAGGAGAGTGCCAAGCAGATGTAGACCGAAAGGAGACCATGCGGCATCTCTAGCTCACAGCACGACGTCTGTGATGCGAGTCTCGAAGACGTGAACAGAGATGATGGAGAGCCATGCCATCGCAAGAGTAGCCGAGTCCATCCTGGCTCGTCGTACTCGAAGTCTATCTTGCTAGAATCCGAGTCAAGAGCGCTTTCACTGCTTGCGCTGGTTCACTAGGACGCACGCGCACCGCCATCTCGATGTGCGAGACACCGAGCGCCTCGCAGCGTGCACGGACCGCACTGCTCGCTGTCTTGTCCGTCTCGTTCACTTGTAGATCGCATTTGTTCTGCACGACCACGACAACTGGATCAGCAGCAATGTGCTTGCTCGCCAAATGAGTAGCCGTCGTCGATCTTGTCAAACAGAAGCGGTCGAGAAGCGCGAGCACGACCTCGCTCGAGCGTGCGCTGTCGAGACTGTGCATGAGCACAAAGCCACTCGCACCACTGACATAGCGCTCGAGCATCGCGCTGCCAGCAAAGAGCTGCGATGGCACATCCCAAACCTGTCGAGCATGTGAGCTTCGCGGCGCGTCTCGAAGCTGAACAACTCGATGCAGATGTAGCAGTGTAGCGTCAGCACAGTCGCACCTCGACGACGACGCTCGGAAGTCCTTCGAGATGCACGAGCTTCGCACCGATGTTTGCTGTCACAACAAAGCGTGATCGTTGTATCAGAGTGGTCGATCGCGACGCTCCGAAGGCGATGCAGGGATGAAGTGCGCGCTCAGTGGACGCACCAGTTGTCGACGGCGCGCGCTCGTCGTCGTCGGTTCTGGCGACGTGATCGCCCATGAGCTGCCGGAAGAACGTGGTCTTGCCCACGCCGCTGGCTCCGAGCACCACGAGCTTTAGTTTGCGTACCGTCTCGCTGGTCGCACTGGCCTCGCTTGTCCGACGACGACGGCTCGCTGGTATCCACGCAGGAGTGGCAGTGTCAGCACGAGCAGTCGTGAACATGCAAGCATTGGCGCTGTCGTCGGACTGACCTGTCGTGCCCATTGCATGTGTTTGATGGAGCACCTCGTGGCGAGCTCAGTGTGCGAGAATAGACGATAGCTGTACGCTCTATCGTCTCCTCGCCTCGAAGCGCCACGATCAGTACGCCAGCATGGACGCCGTCGACAGCATGCACCACTTTCGCGAACTGTGCAAGTAGCTCTGTCGCCGTCGGACAAGCAAACGCAGACCTTCGAGAGGTTGTTCACTCGCTCGAGACGCCAGCAAGCCCATTCATCAACTTGCCAGCGCCACTGCACAACCTCGCGTCTCATCGCTAGCACGACAAGATGGCGCTCGCGTTCGTTGCCGAGTTCAAGCTCTTCTCTGCTGCGCTCATTTGGGTCCTCGCGCTCGTCGGTGGCTTTGGGCCGCTGCTGCTTCGCGCGTACCAGCGAACCAACCACGCTGTCGATCATGTCAGCAGCAGGCGCGTCGCGCTGCTCACGAGTGTGCTCAACATGTTTGCAGGCGGCATCTTCCTCTCTGGTGCATCTCTCCACTTGCTCCCAGACGCTCAGGAGAACAAAGCACTCGCGCAGTGGCTGTGCGACTCCGAAGACGGCTGCTTCAAGTGGGCGAACTTCTTCTTCGGCTGCGGCTTCCTGCTCGTGCTCCTGCTCGAGGTCTTTGTGCACGCAGTGCAGCACTCGTTTGGCGAAGCGAAGAACAGTCGCGTGCAAGTCGGTGGCGACCGTCCAGACGCACTAGCACACGAGCTCACGCCGCTTGTTGCTGCGCCAGAGCACAACGACGAGCAGTTGCGTCGCGACCATCATCGCCGCCACGAATCCTGCTCGTCAGTGGAGACAGACGCCTCGAGCTCGCCACAAGCACGGTCGTACTCGGAGGACATCAAGAGCAGCGCTGCGACTGTGTCCAAACATGGACATGCGCACCACGACCACGACATCGAGAGCGGCGCACACAGCCACAAGCAGTGGCGCGACGACCCAAGCGCTGCAATGTACGGCGCAGCTGTCGTCACGCTCCACGGCAAGCAGCATCACGGCGTCGAGCATGCAGCCAGTGCGAGCTGCGCTGGTCCAAGCATGGACGAGCACTGCGCTGGCGTGGAGGTCACACACGCACACATCCACGGCATGATGGACGCAAAGCCGATGCTCGCGTTCGTCGTGTTCATCGCGCTGTCGTTCCATTCGGTCATGGAGGGCATGGGCATTGGCGCATCGAGCCACGCCACGTGGGACATCCTCGTCGCGATCCTCGCGCACAAGTCGCTCGCAGCGTTTGCATTGACGCAAGAGCTCGTGCACCACCGCGTCGCACTGCGCCGTGTGCTCGCGTCGATCGGTGTGTTCTCGCTCATGACGCCTGTTGGCATCCTCCTCGGCGCGCTGCTCGTTGACACGAGCACGGAGACGGTGAGCAGCGGCGTTTGCTCTGCGCTCGCAGGCGGCACGTTCCTATTCGTCGCAGCCATGGAGGTGATTCCGCAGGAGCTCCAGCGTCGCGAGCACCTGTTCCCCAAGTGCACTGCGCTGCTCGCGGGGTACGCGGCCATGGGCGTGCTCTCGATCTGGGCATGAGGTCGTACTGTTTAGATGAGTCCCGTGCCGCTCATCGTCGAGCACCAGCAGCAGCGCCAGCAGGTTGAACCATTGCAAAAAGGCAACTTGCTCGCTTGATGCACATCAAGCAAAGATCGTGAGGTCGTTGTACAAGTCTCTATGTATTCCATACAACCTGTTTGCATACGAATTTCAAGTAGTCACAACCCTCTGTACGCATCATCACAGGTCAAATCTGCGAGCGTACGCAAGGGAGCAAGTCTGTACGCTCGCAGATCTTGCGCACCCAGCGCCAACCGACGCACTCGAGTCTTCATTCTCGCACTTGCGCTCTCCGCCGCAGCTCCAGCTCCTCCAGCTCCAGGTCCTCCCGCACTCTCGAAGATGCTCTCGAGCGCACGCCGCAGTCTCCAGCTCACGCGCTCGACGATGGCGCCGACGACGAACGCGCGCTCGTTCCACTCGGAGGTGCGCAAAACCGACCTCATCTGCACGCAGGGCTTCATTGACGGCAAGTGGGTCGACGCCCACGCGTCGCAGCACTACTCGGTCATCGGTACGTCCGTCCGTCCGTCTGGCTCCCCATACACGTCTGTTTGCCTGTGTGGACGACTGCCGACTGCAAGCTGCACTTGCACTCGCAGCGCATAGAGCGCTCAACTCACACGCGCCTGCCTCTCAATGGACCACTGGAGCAGACCCTGCGACGGACAAGGAGATCGCGCGCGTCGCAGACATGGGCGAGCGCGAGACGCACGACGCGATCCAAGCCGCGCTCACGGCGCAGCGCGCGTGGAAGAAGACGACGCCGGTCGTGCGCTCGACGCTGCTCAAGAAGTGGTTCGCCGCGATCCAAGAGCACGCGGACGACCTCGCGGTGATCGCGTCGGCCGAGAGCGGCAAGCCGCTGCCCGAGGCAAAGGGCGAAGTCGCGTACGCCGCGGGCTTCATCGACTACTACGCGCACGAGATCATGCACTCGAGCGGCTTCGTCGTGCCGCCGTCTGCGCCAGGGCAGCACATCGTCGCAGTGAAAGAGCCGGTCGGCGTCTGCGGCATCATCACGCCGTGGAACTTCCCATTGGCCATGATCACGCGCAAGCTCGGGCCGTGCCTCGCTGCCGGGTGCACCGCAGTCGTGAAGCCTGCCGCCGAGACGCCGCTGTCGGCGCTCGCACTCGCAAAGCTCGCGCAAGAGGTCGGGATCCCATCAGGCGTGATCAACGTCGTGACGTCGCCGCATGCGCGCGCGGCCGAAGTCGGCGAAGCGCTCTCGGCGAGCACCGACGTCCGGAAGCTCTCGTTCACGGGCTCGACGCGCGTCGGGAAGCTCTTGATGCAGCAGTCGGCCGCGAACGTGAAGCGCCTGTCGCTCGAGCTCGGCGGCAATGCGCCGTTCATTGTGTTTGAAGACGCGGACGTCGACGCCGCAGTCGACGGCTTGATGACGTCCAAGTTCCGCAACACGGGCCAGACGTGCGTGTGCTCGAACCGCGTGTTTGTGCACCAGGACATCTACGACGCGTTCACGCGCAAGCTCGTGGCGCGCGTCGAAGCGCTCAAGATGGGGCAGCCGCGCGACGCCGGGACGCAGCTCGGTCCGCTCATTGGCCGCGCGGCGTTTACCAAGACAGCGGAGCTCGTCGCCGATGCGCTCGACCACGGCGCGACGGCGCTCACGGGCGGCAAGCCGAGCGCGCACGGCACCAACTTTTACGAAGCGACCGTGCTCGCGAACGTCGACAGCTCGATGCGCGTGTGGCGCGAAGAGATCTTTGGGCCGATCGCGCCGATCTTCACGTTCGCGACTGAGGCGGAAGTGATCGAGCAGGCGAACTGCACGGACGCCGGGCTTGCGGGCTACTTCTACACGCAGAACCTCTCGCGCGCGTGGCGCGTCGCGGCGGAGCTCGAAGTCGGCATGGTCGGGATCAACACGGGGCTCGTCTCGAGCGTCCAGGCGCCGTTTGGCGGCGTGAAGCAGTCGGGGCTCGGCCGCGAGGGCTCGCCGCTCGGGCTCGACGAGTACACGGAGACGAAGCTCGTGTGCATGGGCGGCTTGCAGCCAGCGCCGTAGGCGACTGACGGACCGACCAACAGGACACGACAGGACAAGTAGATGAGTGACAGACAGGCAGACAGACGCAGGACGCGCCTTCGCTCCCCTTAGCAGACGCCAGACAGGAACAACAACACGTAGCCATTGATTGAGTGTGTACGACGCCGCGCTTCAGATGCGTTCGACACGCCTGCGAGGGTCGGTCCACGACGTCTCGCCCGTTGTGCTGTGGTAGTAGTACGCGTTGCCGTCGCCATCGAACGCGACGTGCCACTCACTGCTGGCGTCGGCTTCGCCAGGAGGCTCCGCGCTGCTCGCTGGCATCGCAAGACTCGCTGGTGCGCTCCAGCTCGTCTCGCCTGTCGCGTCGTTGTAGTAGAACGTATTGCCGCTCTCGTCGACGTACGCGCTCCACGCACTTGCAGACTCGACCGTATCGCTTGTTGCTAGCGTTGCTGATGCCAGTGTGTCGTCCTCGGTGCCGAAGACGGAGGTGCTTGCTTGGCGCTGCAGTGCTGAGGACTCACCCACAGTTGCTAGTGCGCTATCTCCAACACTTACAGAGTCGACCGCACTCGCCGCTATGGCGTCACTACGCTCAACAGCAGCAGCTGCAGGAGGTACCAGTGACGCCATCCAAGCGCTCTGCTGCTGCTGCTTCCTGGTCGCAACGACTTCGCTCTGCTCGCGCAAGAGGATCTGCTGCACGAGCACGTCGACTGTCTTCCAGTTGCGCTCGTCCATCGCAGCTTCGAGCCACACCATGTGCTCCGCGCGGTCGGCATATGCGACTGGCGCGTCGCGGAGCTGCTTCACTTGCGCAAACAGCGCAAGCGAGATGTCGTCGTTGCTGTCGGACGTGTCGCGCGCACTCCGCGGCGAGAGCGACCAGCGCGTCTCGCCAGTGATCTCGTTGTAGTAGTACGTATGTTACGTCGCTGGGTCGCAGTACTCGACCCACTTCTTACCGAGCGCACGCGTCTTGATCGACCGTGCCGTGATCACGCGCGCGCTCTCGCGACCTGACTCAGTCCGTGGCATCGCCGCGTCAAACCACGCACGTGACGAGTTTGGCTGCTGCATGACTTGCTCGTACGTCGCGTCGACGTCCTCGGGCCGTTCCCATCGATACTCGTTCGTGAGCGCGTTGTAGTAGTACGTACTCCCGCTATCTCCGTCAACGTGCTCAGTCCAGACCCGCCGTGGCGTTGGACTGACGACGAGGTCGCCTCGATTCGTGTACTCGTACCCGTAGCGGTACTGCCAGTGCAGCGGACGTCGTCCACTGCCACCGATGCTCCGCGCACTCCGGCGCGAGTTCATCGCAGTGTCATCGATCGACGCGTGGACACTGCGAGGCGAGAGCGACGTCCGAAGCTCGCGTGTTTGTGGGTTGTAGAAGAAGAAGTGCTCGCTCACAGGCTCAACGCGCGTCTCCCACGCGCCAAGGCGTGTAGGCTGTACGATTGTCGTTGCTAAGAGCGCTTCGAGCGCTTCTTGGTCGTCGCTGTCACCGTTGTCTTCAGTGCCGCCTCGCTGCTCGTCGAGCCACGCTCGGCGACGCCGTGACGACTCGCTCGCTGTGAAGAACGCATTACCGAGCATCGCAGGCTTCTCCCACTGGTACTCGCGCGTGCCGCTGTGAAAGTAGTACGTCGCCTCGACCGTGTCGTCAAACGCTTCGTACCATGCGCCGTCAGTCGTGCGTGTCGACAGAGTTGACTTGGTCACATCTTTGCTTGGTCGAGTATCACTGGTACTGGTATCGTTGGTATCAGCAAGTGGCGCTGCGAACGTATCAGCAAAGATGTCCATTGCAAGTGGACGTCGCCAGCGCGTCACGCCAGTGAGCGCGTTGTAGTAGTGCGCTTGCGGCGGTGTATCGGCCGTCCATAGCTCCAGCCAGCAGTTGCTGCCTTCGCGCACAGCGCAGCGCACGCGGAAGCCGCGAAAGTGGCGCTGGATCGTCACCGCAGCGCGGCGCTGGTGGCGCACTGTCTCCTGGAGCCGCTTCGTTCGGTTCGCTCTCGTTTTCACGGCAACGCCGTCCGTGAGTGGCTCGAGCGACCGAACGACGACGCGGAGCTGCTTCTCGACGTCACTCAGCGCAGTCGTCATGGTCTCGAGCGTCTGGTGATCGAGCGCAATGTCCAAGCGCTTGGCGCGGAGCTGGTCCGCGAGCTGCACTTGGAGGTACTGCGTCAAGTACCGCTGCGGCGTGCCGGTGATGCGGCTCGAGTCGTGGTACTTGGTCTTGATCTGCATCGTCTTTTCGAGCTCGAGCGTGAGTGTGCGCTCGTCGTGTTCAGCGACGTCGAGCTTCATCGTCAGTGCTTCGACTTGCTCGCGCTGCTCTACGACACGCGCTTGCAGCCGAGCGTGCTTGGCAAACAGCGGCCGCGCTTGTGCTTCGAGCTTGCGCAGTTCGCGCGCGACTTCGCACGCAGCGCGACCGCGATGGCCACGCAAGACGCGCTGGATCGTCGTTGCTGCAGCGATGCGCGTGCGCTGAGCGAGCATCGCAAGTTGCATGGTCTTGGCAAACCCACGCGCCATGTACATCCGGTACGCAGCTTGGATCGTCTGAGCCGCGACGTGCTCGCGCGCACGGAGCTTGATCAAGCCGAGTAGCACCGCAGCGAGGTGCTTCTGCTTGATGCCGCGCCAGTAGCGCTGGATCGTCAGTACCGCGTTCAGGCGCTCAAGCGCCTTTGCGTCTTCGCGCAGCAGCATCGCGTCGCGCCGTCCACGATGACCACGGTACACTTTCTGCATCTTCACTGCGCCGTCGTGCTGCTGCTGCAAGTGCAGGAGCTCAGCGAGGCGCTTGGCACGGAGTTGCCGTCCTTGGTGTCCGCGGTACACGCGTTGGAGGTACAGCGCTGCACGCTGCTCAGCTGCAGCCTGTCGGCGCTTTGCTTCGCGTGCTGCACTGCGAAGCGCGGCGTCCGACCGTCCGCGATGTCCGCGGTATGCGCGCTGGAGCTTCACGGCAGCGAGTTCACGCATGGCGTGGATCCGCGTCGCGAGCTGCTGCTGGCGCTGAATGTCCTCGCGCATCAAACGCACGCGCTTGCGGCCCTGGTAGCCGCGAAAGAGCTTCTGGAAGATCAACGCAGCTTCCTCTTCGCTCTCGCGGATGCGCCGCACGCGCTTTGCTCGTGCGAGCATGCGGCGGAGTTGGAGGTTCCGGTACTCGCGGCCGATCACACGCGCAGCAGCGTCTTCGCGAACGCGCTGACGCTCAAACGCAAGTCGCTTGCGCACGAGAAAGCCGCGGACACGCGCTTGGATCTTTGGCAGCACGCGCCGCTCGACGTACTTGAGCTTGGCTTCGTAGAGTCCGCCTCGTGCGCGGCAGCCGCGGATCGCCGCTTGGATCTTGATCGCACTCTGCATCTCGCGCACGCGCTGGTCGCGTTGCCGACAGAGCTCAGCGGCATTCGGCAATGGCACAAAGCCAACGAACGTCGTGGCCCACTCGACGAACGCGAGCTTGTAGATGAGCGCTTGAAGGAACCGCCTGCCGATCTGGTCGCAGCCCGTCACGTTGAGCGTCACGAGATTCGTACACGCCGCAGTGAGTGCGTCGACGCCTCGCTCTGTGATGCGGTGGCAGTTCGCGAGCGAGAGCGTCGCAAGAGCGTTCGTTCGGCTCTTGGCGAGTGCATCGAGCGTTGCATCCCCAACGCGCGGACAGTCGGCGAGACTCAAGTACGTGATGCGCTGGCAGCCCTGCGCGAGTGCGCGGACACCGTGGGCATCGATCGTCGCGCTGCCGCTGATGTCGAGCCACTGGAGCTGCGCGCAGTGCGTCGCAAGTGCCGCGAGGTCGGCGTTCGTGGTCTTGCTGCAGCCTGCGAGCGAGAGTGTCTCGAGCGCGTGGCACTGCTGCGCAAGCGCTTGGATCGCGACGCTGCTCACATCGCGGCAGCCCGTGAGCTTGAGCGTCGTGAGGAGCGGACAGCCGTACGCAATCGCTTGAACGCCAGCGTCGTGGACGTGGCGACAGCCATAGAGATCCAAGACCGTGAGCTTGTGGCAGTGCTTGCCGATCGCAACGAGCGCCTTGTCGCCGTACTCGCCGACGTGCTCGCACTCGGACACGTCCAAGTGGCGCAAGTCCTTGCAGCACTGCGCGACTTTGACGATCCCAGCGTCTGTGACGCGCGCACAGCGCTGGAGGATGCACGTCTGGAGCATCCAGCATCCAGCAGCTAGTGTCTGGAGGACACTGTCTGTGATCTGGAGGCAGTCGCTCAAGTCAATGAGCACGAGCTGGCAGTTGTGCGCAAGCAGCCGCAGTCCGAGCTCGGTCACGCGCGTGCACTGCGCCAAGTAGATCGTATCGAGCTGTGCACACTGGCGTGCAATCGCCCAGACGCCAGCGTCGGTCACGTCGCGACAGCCTGTGAGCTTGAGTCCGCGGAGTCCTGAGACGGCGTTGACAACTTCCTGGACCGTCGCGTCCGTGACTGTGATGCCAGTGTCAATGGCGTGCTGCTGCAGATCGATCACGCGGCGGAACTGCCCGGTCTCGTCAGCGAGGAAGTTGTGCAGGAACGACCGCATCTGCCGCTCCTGCCGCTCATGGACTGGCAGAGTCTGGGCTGCTGCAGTTGGACTACTGCTGCTGCTGTCAGTGCGAGTGTCTCCACGCGATGAGGCGGCATTCGCTGTGACAGCAGTGCTCGGTAACGCGTAGATAGGCGGCAGGGCATTGCTCTGCATGGTTGCTGCTGTGGTGTGCGGCGACCGCGGCCGCTTCATGAGCTTGTGCCGGAACGTGTGCGCCTCGGGCGACGTCGCACGCGGCAGTGGCAGCGCCATGGCTTTGTCGTTGCCATTTCGATGGCTCTCGTCGTTGCGAATGCTGCGCTCTGGCCAGAGCGCAGCATTCGCAGGGTCTTCGACGCGCAGCTGCGGTCGGTCTTTCATCGCATCTGCAGCAGCAGCAGCTCGAGTGAAGAGCAGCTCCAGTCGTCGTCGTCGTCGTCTGAGGTGTCGTCGTCGATGTCATTCGGCCATTTTGGGATGCCAAAGTAAAAAAAGTGTCAGGATGGACACCAAAGTATCGCTTGATACTCTTTGCGTCTCTCAGGACACGTCGATGCTGCGCTCCATGCGCATGCACATGCACAACGATGCCAGCGCGCGCGTCGTGCGATAGAGATCCAGTTGCCCAACAGATCCATTGACTGATCTACTCGTACTGCTGTATTCATGGACGGCAGACGCTGCGAGCGAGCGAGTGACTGACGACGGACTCCATTCTGACTACGCGGCAGGACCGTCGAGCGCAGCGCCGCCTGCTGGGATCGGGATCGTAATCGCGTGCTGCTGGTCGCCTGTGTACGCGGACACGAGCGACATGGACGCGAGCATGATCGACATCGACAGCGACTTGACATCCGACTCGAGACTGCGCATGTTGATGAACGACGCAAAGCAGAAGATGAAGCAGCACCACGCGAGCGACTTCCACTGCAGCACACGCACACATACATTGTGGGACATACGTGAGCTCTACGATGCGTACAGACACACGTGAGAGCACCACGTGTAAGCGCTGTACACACACCTTGAGCACAAAGCTCGCTGAGCCGAGCACGAGCGAGAGGAGCGAGTAGTAGTCGACTGACGTGGTGCTTGCGTCAATCGGCTCGCGGATGAACGAGTGCACTTCAGCTGGGCGGCGCGGGTCGCCGGTCACGCTCGCCATTGTGTCACGATCTGCGCTTCTGCTGCTGCTGCTGTTGTGGTGGTAAGCTGAGATGAGGTCCTCGTCGTCGACGGAGCGGTCGATGAGGAGGTCGAGGTCGATGTGGTTGACGAGGAGGTACTTTGAGACTGACTGCCAAGAGCGGGACATACACGCGTCAAGCGTCTGGTACAATTCGCAACAACGACTTGTTTATAGTATGTTGTGCACGAATTGAAACGGCAAAAGTGATTATAATACGAGCATACATTGCACGCATCAAAGTGTGACTGTATAAACGATCACGACTCGTGCTGTCTTTTTGTGAGTTCAAGTGTCTCCAAGTGAAAGACGTCGATGTACTGGAGGAAGTCGTCGACGGCGTCTGTCGTGAGCGCTCGCTCGCTCTGCACGTGGTCGTCGCGCTTCCTGCGCTGGAGCACGCGCTC
>JAASFT010000549.1:0-17193 GCA_023333885.1 Globisporangium parvum
GAGGGGGTGGCGGCGGCTGCGCAGCGTTCGGCGCAGTCACTTCCTTCGCTGTGAGCACTGGCACTTGCTTCGCAAAGCGCTCGCGATCGCGCTTTTGCTCGAGCTGGTCTTGCTTGCCGCTGATCGCAGCTTGGCGACGCAGCATGCGCTCTTCCACCTCGTCTGGGATCGACTCCAGCTCTGTGTGGCAAGGACGGACTCTGTCGTCGACGTTTTCATCGTCCGACGTGTCGACCGACGACCAGCTGTCGCTGCGCTCGCCCGTCGCTGCTGCTGGTGCTTGCAAGAAGCGGCAGCGACATTGACAGCGGCAGCGGGCACCACAGGCGCCACAGCCAAACTGCCAGCTCATCGCAACTTGCTCGGCAATCGGCGGCGGCGTCCTAGTTTGAGTCTGTCGAGAAGTGCACATGGCGCTATGTCAGCATCACGTGTGAGCAGCACACACAGCGCAGACCAGCGGTCGCATCAGCACCTGCCGGAGCGCCAAGTCTGGGTTGCGGATCTCATCAAGGAGACTTGCTCGTACTGCAACAGGCATGGCTGGAGCATCCTAGCCGCAAGAACGACAGAGAAGAACTCGCTTTGTCAGAGTTCCTGGCACACGCTCGTTCATCCACTCGATGCGCACGCAATAGAGTGGCGCCAACGCACACCATCACGCGTGTCACTAGGTGCTGGAGCGTGCACTCGCGACTGCTGCGCTGTGTCGCGCACATCGTCGTGAAGTACTTGCCTCCCGCGCGCATTGCGGATCTCATCGAGGTGTCGTGCTCGTGCTGCAGCAGGCGTGATTCGAGCGTCCTAGCCATAGCGATACGCACGTCCCTCGTCAGAGCAGGATGGTACTAGCTCGCTCGTCTACATCGCACGGCTAGAGAGCAACGCACATGTGGCTGCTGCAGCATGGCGTCGTCGCGCAGACCGTTGTCGTCGAGCGAGCTGCTTGTGTGTCAAGTGGGTACGTTTGTCTTCATGTGGTGTTTGTATTCGATAAAGTGCGAGCACATAGTGTGCAAGCAAACAAGTGTGATGTGGCGGATGTGCTCGTTCAAGTGCGACTTCTTTCACACAACGTCCACATAATCAGACGTCAGCGCAATGGAGACGAGGAGAAGCAGGAGCGAGTCGTGGTCGGCGTCGTCGCTGCCGCTGCAGCAAGGCGCGCGGTATCCGAGCCCGCATCGCTTCGATTCGCCGCTAGAGCCGCTCACGTCGTCGCGGCTGCGCGTCGCGAACTCCTTCACGCAGCTCAGCGCGTTCCAGAACACGGCAGCGCCGACTGCGATGCAGCTGCTGTATACCGCGAGCCGTCCGTCGTCGACATCGAGCGTCATGGCGAACGACGGCGAGCAGGACGATGACGACGACGAAGAAGAAGACGACGCCGTGTTCGGTAGCTACGACTATGAAGTGCGCCTTACGATCGCAATGGAGCTCGCGGCGAGCCGCGAGAACAGACAGCTGACGCTTGCCTCCCACGGGTCGATCGCTATGGCTGTCAATGCCTGCACGCAGGTGGTGTTCACAGTAGACAAACTGGGGCTGACGCTCAAGAACGAAGGCGACTCGGACGTCGGCGACCACGTGTCGCGCACAGTCGTCAAGTCAGCGAACGGCGTCGCGCAGCTGTCGAACCAGATCCATGTACGTCCAGACCAAGCATCGAGCTCACATGCTGCTACGTGCAGTCGTCTTACATGCAGCGAGGGTTCTTTCTCTTGTCTATTGCCTTGAACTGGTCTGATCCTGTACAGGAAGGCGACGTGCTGCTGTCCGTGAACGGCGTTAGCGTCGAGAACTTGCACTTTGCCGACGTCCTCTGCGTGCTCAAGGTCTCGGCACGACCGATTCGCTTGCGCTTCCGCACAACGTGTCCGCGGCAGCCACTCGACTTGTTTGCTCGCGACGCTGGCAGTGCGAGTGGAGGACCAGGTGTCGGCGCTACAAGCCGTGTCGTCGTCTCGCTCGACGCGTTCCTGTTGCCAGAAGAGCCCCAGGAGAGCGATGCGGAGCAGAACAACGGCGACGACGATGCAGACAGTCACCACGCAGTGCACTCAGAGAGCTTTGGCGAAGCCGACAGTACGCGCACGACTGAGAACAGCTCGGTCGTGACGGACTTCACTGAGATCGAGTACAAAGCGTCGCGGCACGCGTCGCGGTTCACAGCGTTCTTGCGCAAGCCGTTCCGGCGCGCGGATGGCTTTGAGCACGGCCGCATGGAGCTCCGGTTGGGGATCGTCCCTGCTGCCCCGCGTCTCGAGATCGCAGTCGATTCGCCGAGCAAGGTAGGCTCTCGGATGGTGGCAATCTGGTCCAGCTCGAGTGGAGACTGGGGACTGATAGGACTGACTGGCTTGTGTTTGAACAGGCAGCAGTGCGCGTGTACTGGCGCGGTCACCCAAAGGCGCTGTCGTACCACGTCCAGTTTGCGCGCGACCGTGCGATGAAAGTGTGGAAGAACTGGCCCGGCCGCGTGCGGCGCGCGAGCGAGAACCGCTCGGAGCTCGTGACGTTGCTGTTCGGGCTCGACTTTGCAAAGAGCTACGTTGCGCGCGTGCGCTTTGAGTTTGACAACTCGTACAGCCCTGGCGAGTGGAGCGCGCCGAGTCTCCCCGTGCTCACGCCCGAGCTCCGCGTGCAGCGTGTGCCGAGCCTTGGTGACGCGCATCGCGCGACACAGCAGCAGCAGCAAGCAGCGCGGCATCGCCGCGTGTAGATCCAGAGCAACCTGCAGCAGTTTTGACAACAACATGTGTGTGTGTTTCCTGATGCGCTGCGTCTGTGGCCATGGACTGACATGCTCAAGGCCGACAGCTTCGATGTCGACGAAGTCGTTGCCTTTGGTGCTTTGGTGCAAACGGATGTGTCGATTCGCACACGATTCGACTGTGGCATAGATGATTCAAGTCATATATACGATTTGCGCGAAGTGAAAGCGGAATCGTGTGTGGACCACTGCAAACATGTCGCATGCGCTGAACTACGCGACTGAAATCGAACTCGAGCACTGCGACGACCTTGCGCGACGCAGCCTCGACGACGACGACGTCGACGTCGCCATCGCGCGTTCCCGGCGTCCACTACGAGCTAGCTCGCGCCGCTTACGCAGCGCTGCTGTAGCACGAGCAACGCGCACTGCGTACACGCGCAGCCGACTTCTTTGCGTCTCGACTGCCTGCTCGTAGTGCACGAGGCAGAGACAGTTGGGCTGCGAGAAAGAACAACTTGCTACACGCATACACAGACACACATCCATCGCGTAGGCGATGCTCGAAGGACCGCTCAAGTCGTGGATCTGCTACTTCCTCGGGCAATATGTCGAGAGCCAGAGCGTGCAAGTGTCGGCAAAGCTCTGGAAGTCGTCCGAGCGTCTCAAGCTCGAGAACCTCACACTCAAGGCGAGCATCATCCCATCGTGGCTGCCGTTCCGACTCAAGAGCGGCTTCATCGGACAGTTCGAAGCCGACCTGCCGATCTCCGCGATCTTTGGCAACGCATCGGCAAAGATCAAGTTCGTCGACGTGCTCCTAGTGCTCGAGCCGCTGCAGCACGACGACGCCGAGCTCCAGGACGAGATCGCAGCGCTCGTCGAGCAGAAGATGCAGCACCTCGAACAGGACTTGCTCGACCGCTGGAGCGGTCCGCAAGTGCCCGAGTACACTGTGCCGCACGAGAGCGAAGGGTACTTTGGCACGGACGGCTGGATCGGCCGCACGATGACAAAGCTCATTGACAACCTCCAGATCGATGTCCGGAACCTCCACATCCGCATCGAAGGCGTGTGGTACCCGACGCCAGCGCAACGCACCAGCGGCGGTGTCTCGCCACCACCGTCGTCGCAGCGCACACCGACACCACCGAATAGCACCAATAGCAGCACGAGCAGTACCAGTAGCGCGCACCAGGACCAACCAGCAGTCAAGTTTGCTGCTGGCATCACGCTCGGCGCGCTCTCTGCAGTCACGACACCGAGCAACTGGCGCATCGACGGCTTTGACGACGAGAAGCCAGCAGTCGGAGCCGAGCAGTCCCATCTCGTGTTCAAGCTCATCAGCGCGCTCGACCTGTCGGCGTACGTCGACCCACACGCACTGCACTGCATCCACTCGCGCGTGCACCCAAAGGTCATGCACTCGACGCTCGCTCGGCTGCGGGAGATGGGCTCCAAGACTGCGCCAACAGACTGGTGGACCACCGACGAGAGCGTGCATACGCACCGGTTCCTCATTGCGCCGATCGCCGTATCGCTCAAGCTCACGATGAACACTGCGACGCAGCACGCGCAGACTGGCGACCCACGCTACGACGCTGTGTTCCACCTCTCGAAGCTCGCAATGGCGCTCGATGAAGACCAGCTCTCGGTGCTGAACCTGATCTTGGACGCGTACAGCGGCCACGAGCAGTGGCGCGTGATGGTGTCGGAGCACTTGAAAGCCACAGAGCGGCACGCTGCGAGCGACGCGGAGAAGCTTGCGCTCGTAGCTCAGGACTATGTCGTGCTCTGGCACGAAATCGTCGCCATGAAGCGCGACGACCTCGATGCGCTCAAGAAGACCGACGTGTGGACGCGCGCGACGCTGATCGAGCAGCAGCTGCCGTTCGAGCTCATTGTGTCGCTGCGGAACGAGAGCACGTCGGTCACTGACGCGAGCGATGCAAAAGCAGTGCCGTTCGCGAGTCTGCTCCATGAGATGGGCGACGCCATGGGGATTCCACTGCCCGAGATCAGCGTTGTGTTCCCGAAAGGACCGACAGGACTGGTCTTTGACGTCTCTGTGCGCGATGGCGACGTTGTTGTCAAGCGCTGCATAGACAAGAGCGTCGCGGCGTCAAAGGACGCGATCAAGCCCGGGCTGCTGCTGATCAAAGTCGACGGCAAGCCACTTGCGACGCAGTTCCGCGTCAAGACCGCGCTTGACTTGCAGCTCCAGATCGACGCAATGGACGCGAGCCGCGTGCTGACATTCCGACATCCGCTCGTGAAACCAGCAGAAGTGACGCCACTCCACCTTGTCTCGCGCGTGTCGCTCACGTCCGACACACTCACGTTCCGACTCGTGCGCGCTGCGACGAAGACGCTGATCGCGGAAGCGACGCTCGATCACCCGCTCGTTGTGATCAAAGGCTTTGGCCCGGACTTGTTTGCGTACCATCGGTACGAAGTCTCGGCGCTCGACTACTTCATCCAAAACAAAGCGTTCGACGACGGCGGCGGGAACTACTGCGTCGCATCGAGCGTGAGTGAACCGAGTGGCGTCATCGAGCCCATGGAGCTCGAAGACGCGCATCGTGCGCCGTCGCTCATGCTTGTGATGGATTACCTCTACGACGCGCATCCAGACGCCGTAAAAGGCCGCGTGGCGACGTACGGCTCCAAGATCTCGCTCCACCTCGGCGACTCGGTCCTCGTGTTTGACGAACCAAAGATGACAACGCTGCTTGAAGAGTGGTACGCGTGGTCGAGCAGCATCTCGACGCAGTACACGAGTCCAGTGCACCCGAGCGTTGGGACAGGGCTGAGCACGATTCCGTCAGGGACAACGTCCGAGTCGACATCGTCGCCGTCGTCGTTCGCGCCAACGAGCTCGCTGCCGACGAGCCTCATGAGCGAGCCGTTGTCTGCGTCGTCTGTAGCGATGGCAACGAGCAGCTACTCGTACGAGATCAAGATGGACCATCTCCAGTTCTTTGTGAGCGCTGCGAAGAAAGTCGAGCCGCCGAGCAGCATGAAGCAGCAGCCGTCGTACCGCGTCTTGCTCAAGCAGCTCGTGAACAAAGAGTCGGCGACTGCAGTTGCGATTCAACCCGACTGGGTGAAGGCGACGCGTGCGATCGTTGTGATGCAGCGCTTCATCCGTGGCTGCATCGTGCGGAAGCGCAAGATGGTGCGCTTGGCGCTCACAAAGAGCCGCTGGATGTACTACCAAGGCGACGAGATGATGGGTTGGCTGTTCACGCGCGACGACACGCTCGCGTTCCGGCGCTGGCGTCGGTCGTGGTGCCATCTGGACGAAGAGGCGATCTTCTCGGTGCACGAGAACGGTTCCGGCGCCGACCTCTTGGACGCGTTCAAAGTCATGGGCTGCAAAGTGATCCTGCTGCCAAACGTCCGCGGCGGACCCCATGGCGGCAGCGCCGACAGTCGACGGTGCAACTTGCTCGAGATCCGCACGAGCACAGGCGTGCTGTGCAAAGTCCTGAGCTCGACGAACATGACGGAGCTCGAGAAGTGGAAGAGCAGCATCGAGAGCAGTGCGCGCGATGCGCTCAAGCGCGCGCTGTCAGGTGAAGTCGACGACGACGACGAGACGGACGAGTACGACCGAACGCTCTATGGCGAGTCCGCGTACTTGGACGACGTCAGCACGACCGCTTACGACAATGGCGTTGACAGCCGAGACTCGAGGTGTCATTCGAAGAACGGCAGTGGCAAAGCGCGGCTGTCGCAGCACTCGCGGTACTTAGCACCCGAGCACATCTTGCTCGGTGGCTTCTCGGACGCGTACCGGCCATCAAACGAGCTGTACGACGAAAAAGCGACGTGGATCACGTTCAGCGCCTCGGACTTGGTCTTTGCGATCGACGTCCATGGCGTGTCCGAACCAGAGCGATCTGCGTTCCAGCTGTTCCTCGGCGTGAAGTACTTGAGCGCAGTGGACCATCGGAAAGAAAGCAACCACGCGTTCCTGCACGTCGGCGACGAGTTTTTGAGCCTGAAGAACGGCGTCTTGACGCCAGCAAGGCTCCGATCGGACCGCGTCCAGAGCGGCCAGTTCCTGTCGCTTCGTGTGACGTACCGCGGGGCACTCGCCGCGCCGGATGTGTTTGTTGCGAAGAAGGGCTTGCACGTCGACATTGACGTCACGGGCTGGGTCATGCCGCTGAACCTCACGGACTTGCTCTTTGAAGTCGTCGAGGTCCTCGACGTGCTCTGGACTGACCCAAATCAAACCGCTTCGGCTGCGTTTGACGACTTTCATCCAGTCGCACCGACGCACCCTGCGCCATGGTACAAAGTCTCGGAGCTGCTCGTCCACATCCGTGCACCGATGCTCGAAGCGTACGTCGAAGACTCGCACTGCGTCGCGAAGCTCTCGATCGAGAAGAGCTCGTGTTCGTACCGCGCCGATGCGTCGATGGAGAACCTCAAAGTCCACCTTGGACCCACGGCGCTGTTTGTCTTGACAGAGGAGGTGGCACTGCGCTTGGCGCAGGTCGACAAGTTCTGGTGCGCGTACGACCTTCGGCTCCACAAGATGACGACCGACACGCCGCTCGAGTGTGCGCTCTGTGCCGACGAGTCTGGGCGGCGACCGCACTGCCATCGCTCCGTTGTGCTCTCGCTCGGACAAGTGAAGCTCGAAGCTGACCGACGACTCGAGCTACTCTTTGCGTTACTCGAAGCGGTGACACACAGCGACGAGCCGCCGCAAGAGGATCTGTTCTCGCAGACGCTCGCAACGAACGCTGACGACTGCGAGGAGAAAGAGCAGGACGTGCTCTTCGCGTCGCCTGGCGACTTCAGCACTTCGAACAACACGCGCTCGAGCGAGTTCTTCCCAACCGAACGCATGCACTCGATGCAGTTCAGCTTCAACGACAACGACCTCATGGAGCTTCGACCGATGTACTCTGGCTTTGGGAGCCGCAACACGATGCTCTACGGCTCGCCGACAAACCGCAGCCGCGTCTCGCGCATCTCGACAGCGACGTCGGCAGGTCCAGCGAACTTCCAGTCGAACGAGCACGACTTTGAGCGCGCGCGACCGCGGTCGACTGCGTCGTCGTTCACGCCGCTGCTGAACTACCAGACGTACTTTGGGATCTTGGGCGACGTGAGCGAGACGAAGCAGCTGCGCCACCGCACGCTCTTCCGCACGCGCTTGCGCATCGGCCGGATCCACGACCGCTTGACGATGTCGTGCTACTCGGTCGTGTTCGAAGTGATCAAGCGCAGTCTCTCAGTCGTTGCGCTCGATACGTACATCCCCGTCATGAACTTTGCTTTGAGCGACATGAAGCTCCAGTGCTTGACGCGAAGCGAGTTCACGCTCGACTACGTCGTCGATGCGAGCCTCGAGATCTCGGCGCGGTACTACAACACTGCGCTCGCGGACTGGGAGCCGTTTGTCGAGCCGTGGCGCGCGTACGCCAAGGTGCGGAACGACGAAGGCGGCGCCGGCACATCGATTGAGATCAGTGCGATGCAGCGCCTGAACATCAACTTCACTGATGCGTTTGTGCGACTGCTGAGCAGCGTCGCGAAGAACCGGCGGCGGCAAGTGATGTACGTGGAGAAGCGCACGCCTGCGGCAGTCGCTGCTGACGGTGAAGCAAAGAAAGAGGACGGCCGCGTCTGCGTGCTCAACAACCTCGGCGTGCCGATCCGCTTGGCGAACTTGAATACGTCGCACGCTGGGACGCTCCACGTCGAAGTGCGCGACGGCTGGAACTTCCCTGGCTACGCGCGCTTCCACGACGTGCGCGTCGAAGTGATGCTGCTGCCGTGGTGGAACCCGCGCGAAGCAAAGACGCTCGCGAACTTGCGCCACAAGTTTGCTCTGCCGTACGGCGGCGCGCAGTCTGGCGTCACGCCGATCCTGCGCATCGACGTGCTCTCGACCGACAGAGGCAAGCGGAACTTTGTGTTTGACCACGTCACGAACAAGTACGTCGAAGTCGACGACGACGCGGACGAGTCCGAGGACTTTGCGTCGCAGTCGCAGCCAGCAAGTGCGAGTTCGCGGCGGCTCTTGGGCCGCGACGAGAGCTCGAGCGTGGCGAAAGAGAAGTGGTTCTCGATCGGCACGGTCGAGATCAACCTCGCTGGTAGTGTCATGGGCTCGATCGGAACAAAGCTCAGTCGCTGGTACCGTCTCCACGACGTACGTGGGAACGCAACTGGCGAGATCTTCCTCGCGCTCGACTTTGTCCCGCACTCGCGCGATGCGCGGCACGACGCGCGGCTCCACGAGCCAGAGCAAGTGAAAGACGGGCAGTTCCTCGTCTTTGATCCGCTCAAGATCGTTGCGACGAAGGACGCGAAGGCGAAGGCGTTCAAGAAGCAAGGGTCGAGTGCGAGCAACACCAACTGCAGCAGCGGCAACACCAAGACTGGGAAAGACACGGTCGTGCTGTCCGAGGGACTGCGTGGGAGCTACATCCCGCCGCTCGCGCTCGAAGTCATGATCGGGTCAACGCGGAGTAGCTTGCTCTGCCCACTCCGACGCGCTGGCAAGTTCCTGATCCAAGGCGACAAGGTGCTCGCCGAAGTCAAAGTCGCCCAGCGCGACGAGTCGCGACGCGTGCTGCTCTTGAGCTCGCCTGTCCAGCTCAAGAACGGTGCGTTTCTTTGGTGCTAGTGCTCGCTGGTGACAGCCAGTACATCATTGGCGATGCCTGTGGGCTGTGGAGTCTGACTGTCGCTCGTGCTCGTGTACCTTGCTTGAACGCGCGCAGACACGAACATCGACATGGAGTTCTGGACTTGTCGCACTGACTTGAAGGCTGGCGAGGTAGCGTCCTGGTCTTGCTTCGCTCGATGCTGCTTGCTGTCCACTGGCCCACTGGTGCTAGGACACTCCACCTAACCAACGTTGGTGTCTTCTTGTCATGTCTCCACTCGTAGAGCGGCGGTCTCCTCAAGCCTGAGAAAGCGATGGTGCTCATGACCGACAGCAAGATCTCGGTCCCTTTGAGCGCGATGTTTGGCGACGAGAAGCAGTCGGTGATCGTCAAAGTCGACGGCTGCAAATCGACTGTGATCGCGGACTTGAGCAGCCTCACGGCCGGCTCGTCGATCATGACGCTCGAGCCGGAAGACGGCTTTGCCACTGGCTACTGCTTCTACGTGAACATCATGTCGTTCATGCGCAAGGTCTATCGCGAAGACCACCAGAACGTCGTCACGCGCGGCGGGACTGCATCGCAAGACAGCGCTGAGCTCCAGACGTACGCGACGAAGTACCAGATCTGCTTGCACTCGTGCTTGGTGTTTGAGAACACGCTGCCGATCCGCGTGCAGTTCAAAGTCGTCGCATTGCTCTCGTCGCCAGAGCTCGTGCTGCGATCGGGGACACTCTCGCCGGGCGACGAAGTACATCTGCACGAGTTCCAGCGGAACGCACAGCTGCTGCTTCGGTTGCCAGAGATGGACTCGATCTGGACGCGGCCGATCAACTTGGGCGACTGCATCTTCCGCGAAGGCATGGACCGGTCCGTGCGGTCGATGCTCGGCGCTGTGGGACACTGGGACCCGATCGTCGAGTTCATTCCGTCGCTCCAGAGCGCAGACGTCGGCTTCCAGGCGGAAGAGATGGACTCGAAGAAAGTCCTCGCGCGGCTCGACTACACGGCAGCAGACGACGGCAGTCCGCGCGTCGTGCTCTTCTGCTCACTCTGGATCTACAATCAGTCGCACGTCCAGACCATGCTCTTTCGATGCGCTGATGAGCTGAGTCCGCACGTGCTCCATGCGCCGCAGCTCGTACCCGAGCGTCCCGTGCCGCGCCTCATGGACTGCCCAGGCCAGGCGTTTGAGATGAGCACGATCATCAACCACGAAGTGTCGCGCTGGTCCGAGAAGATCCACTCGACTGTCGTCGGCATCCAAGCGCCGATCACGCTCAAGTTTGGGAGCAAGCTCGGCCCGAAGTCGCGGAACGAGATCGGGATCTCGATCCAGCGTCCGATGGGGCAGTTCCACCGCACGACGCAGGTCGTCGTGACGTCTCGGTTCGTGTTTGTGAACAAGACGAACGCTGCGTTCAAGGTCTCGCAGCACGGCCGCGACAACGACCGCGTCGTTGAGCTCCCGATGGCAGCAGCGAAGTCGGGCGAGCCGAGCACGAGCCACTTTGACTTTGACGTCTCGGCCACGAGCGCAGGTCGTGACGTCTACCTCCGCATGAACCACAGCGGCGCGGAGTGGAGCGGCCCGTTCTCCGTTGTCGAAGAGAAAGAGTTTCCACTGAAGCTCAAAGGCGCAGTCTCACCGACGTGGCGCGCGTCGAGCAGCGACGGGTTCGACCGCGCAGGCTACGTCTGCAGCGACGTGAACATGCACCGCGTGCGCGTGCGCATTAGCACTGTCGGTGCGAGCATGGTCGTGACGCTCATGCGCGACGACCCGCCGATGTACCTCATCTGCAACGAGTCGAGCTCGGACTTGCTCGTGAACCAGGAGAACTACTCGGACGAGATGGCAGTCGTCCGAAGCATGGAGTACGTCCCGTTTGCGTGGGTCAAGCCCGACGGCGCGAGGTACGTTGCTCTGGGATCCTTGCTGTGTCTGCGTGTGTGTGGCGAATACGCTGTGCTGACGTGGCTGCACCAATTGCACTCTGTCGCTGTTGTTGTTTGTGGTCGTGGTCCTAGACGCGTGTCGTGCCGCGCGGTCGCCGCTGGACAGCACCACTCCGCGTCGCCGTTCTCGCGCGTGTACGACTTTGCAAACTTGGATCGTGAGAAAGGAGCGCACGGACTCAAGTTCTGGTTCCTCGGGAAAGAGCTCCGGAGCATCTCAGCGGAGATCATTGTCGAGCGCTCGTCGCGCGTGCTCGTGTTCCGCGACCACAGCGTCGACATTGCGCCGAGCTACATCCTCGAAGTGAAAGTCATTGCGGCGCGCTTGCGCAACGACATTGCGCTCAAGCACGACGCGCTCGCAGAGTTTGTCGTTGAGACGGACAACCAAGCGGTTCGTCATGGGCTTGAGTGTCCTGCTTGACTGGCTGGAGTTTGCTGGAGTGTGCAGCCTGTGCTACCGCGAAGTGCGCGTCGTAAGGACTGACTGACTGACGAACGGATGCACGCGCTCGGTGCTCTGTAGGCATTCACGGTCGAGTCGAAGGAAGTGAAGACGGCGCACGTCTACCGCTTCGACTCGGACATGGAGTTTGCGTGCACGTCGCGGCCGAAGAAGCTCCAGTTGAGTCTGTTTGAGATCCAGAAAGACGACGCGTATGCGCGCGAGACGCTTGGCGCCGAGTCGATTGACGTGAGCGACGACGCGCTCTTCCACGGCGGTCAGCTCCAGACCGACGCTACGTTGCCAGGGAGTCCCATGGGTCGAGACGAGTCGGGGCCGTTCGAGAGCATGCACACGCCGATTGGGTCGCCGTCGACGCGGCAGAACACTGCGACGACACTCGACGGCACTGGCTTGCCGCGCCTCCCAGTGTTCTACGACAACGACGACGAGCTCCACGAGCCGCTGCACTTGAGCGACGCCGAGCGCGTGAGTCAGTCGTACGCGTCGTCGGAGATGTCCGAGGACGACGCGCATCGCGACGAAGACCTGCGACAGAGCTCCGGCGTCGTCGAGATCCGGATCCCAAAGAAAGCGTGGACACGCTTTGGCGTCGATGCAAAGCGGTCGCTCGCGTGGTCGTACAACAACGGCGAGCAGGCAAAGCGGTCGCTCGGTCGACGGGAAGGGCACTGGTGGGAGATGCGGCACCCAGAGACGGGCGACGTGGTCGGCGAAGTCCAAGTCGCGCTCAAGTTCCGCACGTCCGTGCGCGAGCACATTGACCCGACGAACATCCTGAACGTCGGACTGTCGATCCCGAGCATCGGCGTGTCGTTTCTCCACAACGCGAACTCGAACATGGTCGAAGTCGCGTATTTGTCACTCCAGCGCCTCGGGCTGCTCTACTCGTGCGTCGGTGGGAGCAGCGAGATCATCTTCTCGCTTGGGAACCTGCAGATGGACAACCAAATGGACGCCGAAGTCGTGCTCGGTCCAAAGGTCCATCGCGTGAAAGAGGGCGTGTCGGTGCGCCTGCGCGACCGCTGGCGCAATGCAATGAACTACCGCTACCGCGGCATCTTTGAGCAGCTCGACACGACGAACGTGAGCGTCGTGCAGTTCCGCATGCTCTGGAACTCGAGCTGCAGCGCCGGCGAAGTCGTGCACTACGAGCTCATTGAGCTCATCTTGCAAGAGGTCGAGATCTCGACGGACGAGAAGTTTGTCGTGAACCTCATCTCAGTCTTCCAAGGGCTCGAAGGGCTCACGAGCCAGCACACGTTTGAAGACATTGTGAACACGAAGCTCGACTACACTGGCGCGAGCACTGGCGCAGGTGGCGCGAGTGCATCGGCAGAGGAGACCGGCGCCGTCATGACTGACGGGATCTACATTGAAGAGCTGAACATCGAAGCGATCCGGATCAAGTTCAGCATGGAGCTCAACGGCGGCCGCCACATCAAGACGCTCGGACCATCTGGGCGGCGCCTCGCTGTGTACCTCCCCGAGTCGAACGTCAAGGACTTTCGACTGTACCTGACGAAGCTCACGTTCAACCACTTGTACGAACCAAAGGCGAGTGTGATCGAGAAAGTCACGCGGCGGTACCAGCAGCAAGCGGTGATCCTCGTGCTCAGTGGCTTGCACACTGTGTCTGTGTATGCGAATCCGTTCCGGATCGTTTACCGTCTTGGCCACGGACTCGTCGAGCTCGTGCGTTTGCCGGCGCGTGGACTGGCGTCTGGGAGCCCAGTCGAGCTCATCAGTGGGACGTACCTCGGTGTTCGGTCGCTCGCAATGAACACGATCAGTGCGAGCTACGAGATCGTCGCGGGTGCGACTGGGATCTTGTCGGCGCTCATCTCGCCGCTCGTGCCCGAGAGCAAGCGCAAGGCGTTTGAAGAAGACCTCACGGGCTTCCAGCGCGCGGTGATTGAAGAGGTCGACTCGTTCGACGCCGCGGAGGAGCGCACGATGACGAAGACGATCGTGCGCAAGCCGCGCGTGTTTGATCCTGCTGGTGTCGGGCTACTCACGATGTACGGTCCAGGGTCCGTTCCGTTGGAAGAGCAGGACCGGATCGACCACAAAGCGGTCGTGCTCTTGCAGCACTGGTGGCGACGACGCCGGCGCGCGAACATGATCTTTGAAGAAGCCGTGCGACTGCGACCGGACATTGGACGCGCAGACACTCGACCGAGTCGGCGGCTCCAGTGCATCGTCATGTAGCACGCCCCGACGTTCCAGTAGTAGGGTAGGTAGAGCGATGCCAGAGCTCTGTGGCTGCGCCTTGCCGAGAGCAAGCCTGATGTTTTATTTATTGGCAACACGCACGTTGCAAGCACGACGAGATGTTGCTGCCCATGTTGTCGAGGCAAGCCGAGCAGAGGCAAGTCGAGCAGAGGCAAGTCGAGGCAAGTCGAGGCAAGTCGAGGCAAGTCGAGCAGAGATGTCGCGCTCATCTTCAACTGCGACAGCTTGCATGTATGTAATACCAGGCTGACTTGCATGGAGTATGCTTGCTGTCTTTCGAGTTTCTACCGATTTCTGTGATGTGGACCACGCGGACGTGGTTTTGTCCAAACATAGTAAAACCAAGTGAAACCGAGCGCCATAGTGTGCGCGAGTGAGTCTCCCCCTCCAACGCAGTATCCATCCACAGACCAGAGAATTGCACCAGACGAGCAGACGAGCAGACCAGCGCGAGCCAAGCTGACCGACCGACTGCACGCACGCACACACGCACGCACGCGCAGCCCGCAACGACACCAGCCGCACCCGCACGAGCACGAGCACCGACAGCAACCAACAATGATGAAGCGCGACGACGGCGACGACGACTTTGTGACCAAGACCGCGAAGCACCGCAAGAAGCACGGCGCGAACGGGCAGCAGCAGCAGCCGACACCGAGCGAGCACGAACAGCTCGCGTCAAGCGGCACGAAAGCGGACGGCAAGCCGCCGGCGCCAGCAGCGAGCGGCGGCGCAGACGGCATCTCACTGCGACCGCGCACGATGTTTGCGATGAAGGGACGCGGACGAACAGAGTCCGAGGGCTCTGCGTACCGTCCGCAGTGGTCGAAGGACGGCGAGGGCTTTGTCACAGCAGCGAGCAGCAGCAGCGCCGCGACAGCGGCTGCACCGACCACGGGCAGCAAAGATGCCGGCGCTGCGTACCACGATCCACAGGGCGTTGCTGACGCGGCGCGACGTAAAGGCAAAGGTACACAGTCGTTTCTTGTGCAGTCTCCATGATCTTTCGCAGCCCTGCACTTGCTGCTGTGGCGGTGTCACGGTGGCTATGCGGCAAGCGCCTCCAATGCCATCCAACGTGCGTACTGGACCGAGTGCTAACGTATCCTATGCGTATGGGCAATGCTCTCGCTTGCGTCAGTGCTCCGCTACTCAAAGGAAGAGCTGCTGGCGCTGCACTTCACGACAACGTCGCCGCCCGAGTTCCCACCGGAGACGATGGTCGCGTCCGAGCTCGCGCTCCCGCCAGTCTCGACGCTCCCGTTCGACTATGAAGAGATCTACGAGCAGTGGAAGATCAACCGCAACCGTGGAGGTCGTGGTCGTGGCCGCGGCACGAGCACTGGGAACAATGGGCAGAACGACAGCGGTCAGCAGCAACAATCGTCGTCTGACCGCAGCCGCTCGAACGGCAAGTGGGACGACGAGAAGCCAGCGAGAGTACGTGCTGCTGCTTGCTTCCATGGATGAGGCAGTAGTGATCACAACACGACCCCGGAGCTCACACGTGGGATGCAATGGCTCAACAGCGAGACACGGAGAGTCAAGGCGACGACAGTACGTGGCAACGCGGGATCAAGCCATCCGCGTCGTCGTCACGCCATCGCGACGACATTTGGGACAACGTCGGCGACGGCAGTAGCGAGAGCAACGAGATGGTGCGTCTCTTGCGTTTGCGATCTGGTACATCCAATGGCCACTTTCTGACATTGGGTGGCTATGATGCGTAGGACTTGTCGAGCATGGCGATGGCAGCGGAGAAGTTCCGACGAGAGATGGACGCGTTGCGGAGCGAGCTGAATGCGCCACTCGCCGTGGATCTGGTGCGTGCAATGGGTCGAATCGCTTGCAGCGCTTTGCTGGAGCGTATTGTCGCTCACTTGCTTGTTTGCACTTGCTTGCACTTGCTTGTTTGTTGTTTGCGTGTTTGTTTTGTTTGCCAAGCAGAAAGAAAACGATGGAAACTTGGATGAGTTTGACAAGAAGCTCGAAGTCGCTGCTGCTGCAGGGCAGTTTGACGACAGCGACGAAGAGGACGTGCAGTGGGACGACCCGAGCGACTTGGGCGGTGGCAACGGTTCATTGGGAGACCAGCATCACCACCACAGCTCGCTGTTCTTTGAGCAGTCGTCTTCGTCCGCAGGAGCGTCGTCTGGAGCGAACGAGAGCCACCACTTTGGGCTCCTCGACTCGAAGCAGTTTGGTTTGGGCGGTGGCGACAGCTCTGGAAGCTACGCGCTCCAGCAGCAGCAGCAGCAGCAACAGCAGCAGCAGCAACAGCAGCAGCAGCAACAGCAATCACTGAGTGGCTTGGAGCAACTGCGCATGGACATTCCAGCGCCAGTGGTCCGCGACGAGTGGTTCTACTTGGACCCGCAGGGGATCCAGCAAGGGCCGTTCAAGTCGGTTGAGATGCGCGAGTGGTTCGAAGCCGGCTACTTCAAGCCGCACTTGCCCATTCGGTTTGGCCACGACGGGCAGTTCACGCCGCTCGCGAACCAGTTCCTGCACGGTCAAGTGCCGTTCGCCGCGCCGCTCCCGAGTCCAAAGATCGCTGCGGACCTCGAACGCCAGCGACTGTTTGCTTTGCAGCAGCAGCAAGAGCAGCAGCGCCGTGAACAGGAGCAGCAGATGCTGCAGCTCCAGCAGCAGCAGGAGCACCAGCGCTTGCTCCAGCTGAACCAAGAGGAGAAGATCCGAATGGAGATGCAGCGCTTGGAGCTCGCGCGGCAGCAACAGAGCCACATGTTCCAGCAGCAGCTCTTGCAGCAGCAGCAGCACCAACAGCAGCAGCACCACCAACAGCAGCAACAGCAGCAGCAGCACATGCTCTTGCAGCAGCAGAGCTCGTGGCAGCGCTCGCAGCGCGAAGGCATCATGAGCGCACTTGGGATCTTTGGTACCAGCGGTGGCAATGGCGGCGACCACACTGCTGTGCCACCGCCGAATGCAGCGACTGAGAGCTTCCACTCGGCGATGCAGCCGCAGTTCCAGTCGGACTTCCGCACGCAGCATCACCTCGGTTCGCACGACCCTGCGCTGCGCGACGCGCTCTTTCTGAACGAGACCCACCACGCGCGCCAGCAGAACGAGTTCTGGGCCCAGAGCGCTGTGCATGCGCCAGTCTTGGGCGGCAGTGACGCGCTCTTCAGTCAACAGCAGCAGTCACAACAACAACAGCA
>JAASFT010000055.1:0-53823 GCA_023333885.1 Globisporangium parvum
ACAACTCGTTGTCTCTTTCGCGCCATCGTGGTTTCGAGAGCCACAAGCGCGGCGTCTGCACAGAGTTGGTGTCGAAAGCCCTCGCGCCACGTGTGCGCCGCAACAACAGCGACAACCACAAAAGTCGTGCAAAACCAGCGAATCTGCTATTTTCCCTCTAAAATATGAGAGGTTTGAGCGGAAAGCCACGCACTGACTTAGAGAATGTATGCCGCAATGCGCGAATATCGAAGAGACTGAGTTTATCTTGTGTTTTGTATGCCTTGTGTGCTCTGACAGCAAGTGGGTTGCTAGGCGCGCAGCACACGAGCGGGGAGATGGACGAGGGAGCTTCCGCCCTTTGCGCCGGCTGAGCGTGCGTGTGTGTGGCGCAGGCGCAGGTGCGCGCCTCTCGAGCCGGCAAGGATCACCGGCCATCGGTCGCGCGAGGCTCGCTTGCTCGGCCTCACTTTTCGTCGCGCGCGTGTCCCCACACTACGCCCCACACGCCGCATCCTCCGCCACCGCCAGCACAGCCCACACATGGCGCACCCGCAGTCACCGCCGCGCTCGCCGCTCTCGACAGAAGATGTGCTCATGGGCGAGATCCTCATCTCGCTCAAGCGCAACGCAGTCGTCGCGCCGCCGCAGCACCAGCACCAGCACCAGCCGCTTGCACCGGCACCGGCACAACTCTCGGTGCCGACTCCGCCCGGGAGCTACCGCTCCAAAGTCGACTTGACTGTCCAGATGCCTGCACCAAGCACCGGGACCGCATCGTCACCGCTCAGTCCATTCGCGACCGTGAGCCCAATTGCCTCGAGCGCGTACGCTACATCCGGCTCTGGCGCGCCGTCGCACTCGCCGTCTGAGCGCTCGAAGCGCTACGGCCCGGTCGTGCAGCTCGACGACCTCCGCCGGTGCTTCAACATGCCGATCGCCGCCGTCGCGCGCAAGTTTGGCATCTGCGCGACGCTGTTGAAGAAGATCTGTCGGCGCCACGGCATCCAGCGCTGGCCGCACCGACAGATCCGGTCGCTCGAGAAGAGCATTGACATGCTGCGCGAGTCGCTCGCAGTTGCCAAGGGCTCGAACAAAGACTACATTGCGAAGAAGATCGCGGCGTTCGAGTACACGCTCGAGTGCATCATGCAAGACCCCAACACGGCAGCGAAAGGCATCTCGGCCGGTCGGCTCGCGTCGCCTGCGACCGAGGAGATGGCCAAGCGGAGCCGCTCAAGCGCTGCGGGCAAGAGCGCAGCGGCGAGCAAGACGGTGATCGCGTCGTCGTCTGCGCTCGCTGCTGCGCTCTCCGACGGCGATGAAGAGGACGAGGATGTGGACAGTGAAGACGCGCACATGTGGTCGCCGACGTCGTCGCCGCAGCGCGCCGACGAGCGCAACGTGAGCATGTCGCTCAAGTCCATTCTCTGTTGAGGCGTCGTCGCAAGGTGTGAGTGTGTGTGTGTCTGTAGAGATCGTGTCAAGTAGATAGCTAGTAGCAGCAGTAGTAGTAGTACGTTAGGAGTAGTCTATAGCAAGTAGCAAGTCGTAGCAGCAAAGTAAGGAGCAAGTAGTGAACAAGTCGCAAGTCGTGCAAAGCAACGAGCAAGGTCACATGAAGACGTCGAGGCAAGCAGCGCAAGTCGCAAGATGCGTGTCGATGTGGGTCGATGTGGATAGACACCAACAACCGACAACTGGGAACGCAGGTGCAAGGTTCGGACCTTGTCAAGTCAATGCACTTGCTTGTCATCCCCACAGCGCGACCCTTGCGAAGCACACACAAGGACATTGAGCGCCGACCGACACCTTCGACCTCATGGCATATCCATCCACAGAGAGCGAGACGCGACGACGACGACAGCAGCCATGACGATGGATGGTGAGCACGCGACGCAAAGCAATGCGCGTCAGACGCGACGTTTTTGAGCACCTTGACACGTTCCATTCGCGTTCGCAGCCATGTTGGAATCCGCCTCGTCTGCTCCTTTTGCAGAGTGTA
The DNA here is from genome assembly GCA_023333885.1 of Globisporangium parvum. NCBI lineage: Eukaryota > Oomycota > Peronosporomycetes > Pythiales > Pythiaceae > Globisporangium > Globisporangium parvum. The sequence goes on from JAASFT010000055.1 coordinate 1,985, forward strand.
AAAATGCGTTTTTACACCTGCTGCTTGCAGCTACGATGTGACGACTCGGGTTTTTACAGCTCGCTCAACCGGAGACAGCAGATTGTGTCTTCAACACCAACTTCACACAACTTCGACGTCAACGAGCGCCACTCACTCACTCACTCGGCCATCGACCACGCGCCTCGCAACCCCCGCTCAGCCACACGACGGACGCACCATGAGCGCAATCGTCGCAGAAGCCGAAGCCCGCACACAGACTTACGTCGCGCGCATTGACCCGTCGCAGTGCCTCACAGCGACGTCGCTCGCGTCGCTCGGCGATGACGTGCCGCCGCACAAGCAGATCGTCGGCAAAGTGCGCGACATCTACGTCTTTGACGACCGCGTGCTGCTCGTGTCGACCGATCGTCAGAGCGCGTTTGACCGCGCGCTTGCGTCCGTGCCGCACAAAGGCCGCGTGTTGACGATGACGAGCGCGTGGTGGTTCAACGCGACGCGCCACATTGTGCCAAACCACGTCATTGCATCGCCGCACCCAGCTGCGATGGTCTGCAAGAAGTGCACGGTCTTCCCAGTCGAGTTTGTCGTGCGCGGCTACATCACGGGCTCGACGAGCACGTCGATGTGGACGAACTACGCGAATGGCTGCCGCGATTTCTGCGGCCACAAGCTCGCGGACGGCTACAAGCAGCACCAGAAGCTCCCTGCGAACCTCGTGACGCCGACGACAAAGGACGACGTCCACGACGAGCTCATCTCGGGCGAAGAAGTCGTGCGCAGCGGTCGCATGACACAAGCGCAGTGGGACTACTGCGCTGCGAAAGCGCTCGAGCTCTTTGCATTTGGCCAAGCGCAAGCCAAGGAGCGCGGACTGATCCTCGTTGACACCAAGTACGAGTTTGGTGTCGACGCGAACGGCGAGATCCTCTTGATCGACGAGATCCACACGCCAGACTCGAGTCGCTACTGGCTCGCGCACTCGTACGACGCGCGCATGGCCGCTGGCGAGTCACCAGAGAACATTGACAAAGAGTTCTTGCGTCTGTGGTTCAAGAGCCACTGCGACCCGTACAACGACGCCGTCTTGCCTGAAGCGCCAGTTGAGCTCGTACGCGAGCTCTCGCGCCGGTACATCCTGCTCTACGAGCTCATCACAGGCAATACGTTTGCGTTCCCGGATGCGAACGTTGACGTGCACGACGAGCTGCTCAACGCACTTCGTGGCGACGTCTTGCGTCCTGCGACAGCGACGCAGTAGGAAGAGGACGAGACACTGTAGGACACTGTCGTGCGAGGAGGCACAAAGACGCGATACATGATCTGCACACTCGTTCGTAGGTGGTATGTATACAGTCTGGGCTCTGCCCTGGTCCTACGTCACTTGCGTCGGTCTCTCGGCTCGTCGATCTGCGACGCTGATGAGTCGAGCGCCGTGCGCGCGTTCGCCTCGTCGTCCTTCTCGCGCTTCGAGCTGTACGTGAGCTCGATCGTCGGGCAGTCCGTTGCGCCAAGCGCTGCCACGAGCGGGAACTTGGAGCTGTCGACTGGCATGACCGACGCTTTCGAGAGCTTGAGCCCTGACGCAATGCCTTTCGGACGCGCCTGCGCAGACTTGGCAGTCGCCAGCTCCAAGTGGTCGCACTTGGAGGCCGAAGGTGGGAGGACCCAGCGATGGTCAATGTTCCGCGCCTTCTGCGCGCGCTTGATGAAGATGATCATCTTGACGGCGGCGCGGAACTTGCCAGCAGGTCGTAGGACGTTCATCTCGCGCTTCGAGAGCAAGTACACGCCGCTGAGCGTGACGGACGCGCCAAAGAAGAACATCCCGAGCTTGATGATGATACATGACAGCCATCGTGTAGTGCGAGGTTAGCTCTGTGAGAGCAGACTACAGCTGTGTCCAGGAGCAGCACAGTCACACGCAAAGACAGAGAGAGCGAGAGGCGTGTGGACGCACGTACCGCGAGGGCGTTCATCTTGGAGAACTCTTTAAAGTACACGCCGCCACCAAAGATCGAGACCGAGATGAAGAAGCACTGGAAGACTGGGACAATGAACACCGCGTCGAACGACTGGAGACCGTGCGCGAGCCAGTGGATCTGCGCGAACAAGTAGGAGTCGCATGAGGCGCTGGGATACACTTGGCAGACACGCGCTCAGACGCTCAAAGAGCAAGAGCGAGAGTGACTGACCTGGAGGAAGATGCAAGCGAACATGCTGAGCGAGATGGCGTACGTGCCAAAGTTCACAAACTGGTTCGTCCCTTCCGCGGTCGTCTTGATGAGCTCTGCGACGGACTTGGCAAAGAGAATCGACTGTGCACCAAAGACGCCGGAGAGCGCTGGGTAGCACAGCGGATGCACCTGTGAGGCGGCAGTGATGCATACAAGCGGTACCATTCGTGAGCAGACATTTGTGCGACGGCGTCCAGGTCTAGCAAGACGCACAGAGCAGACGTACTCGAGCAAAGCGCTTGTACTTGTCCGACGACGATCCGTAGTCCCGCAGCACGCGCTCCATCTTCTTTGCAAGCGCGTAAAATCCGATGCACGAGAGTCCCATGAGGACGATGTACATGACAAAGAGCGGCTCTTTGTACAGTCCCACGAGCTCGTCGACAGTGTAGCAGCCGCTCTCTTTCTCTGCGAACGCCGCGACGATACAGATCCCAATGAGCACGAGCGCTGTCCCGAGTGCGTCCTGCGTCATGAGACAGCCATCCAAAGGGCAAGCAAGTGAGTACGCTCGTTGGGTAAGAGAGAGCTGTCCATGAGCGAGGCGTCGCACCATGCGGCTGAACTTTTCTTTGAGGAAGAGCGACGCAAAGACGACGTTCGCGACCATGGTCGAGCCGCCCACAGGCGTTGCGAGCGACTGCGGGAGGAACCCGAGCGCGACAAAGTCGAGCCCACTGCCGCCGACCACGAGCGCGAGACCTAGCATCGTGAGTATGCGACTGTCAACGCACTTGATACGAGAAGACTCAAGGGTGGGGAAGGAGCGATCGATCGAAGGCGTACCAAAGACCCAGAGCGGCTGGCGAAAGTAGCCGCGCTTCATGCTGATGCTGCGCTTCGCTTCGCTCATGAACGAGTACTTTTGCATGTTCACGCCCATGTTCGTCGCGATCGAGCCGATGATGCTCAAGATCACGCCGACGTACCAGAGCTTCGACACGGCGCTCGACTCGTCTTCATGACCGCCACAGCCCATGGTTGTTGCTGGAGGTGCGTAGTGCGTTGCTTCTTTGGTAGCTTGGAGCGCGAAGGCAAAGTGTTGATCCAACCAGAGTGTCCTATTGATAGCCGAGTTGTGGAAAGCGTTGCAAGTCAAACGACAGAATATCAGACTCAGAGCCTCAGACTCAGGTATCAACCCACACTCGAAATCGCTTGCTCGCGCATGCGCTCTTCACATGAGGTGTGTCTTGCGAGCTCGAGTTGCTCGCGCTGCAATGGCGTGTGATCATATGTGTGTCGCCAAGTAGTGTATCGCGTTCGTTTGCTCAACAGGCGTTGCCCGTGTCACGATACCCGTGTTTTGTCACACGACACCGACATCTCCTTGGATCTCTTCGCTGCTGCCGCTCTCATCGTCGTCCTCGCGTTCCGATGCGGCGTGCGCACGCGCCAGTCGCTCGCCCAGAGCGTCGTCACCAGTCGTCGTCGCAGTGTGCGTGTGTGTCCCCAGCGACTGGACTGGACTGTCGCTGCTGGTGCGATGACACTTGGCGAGCGCATCGCCGGGCCAGCGACGCGATGGACTGGTGTTTGCAATTGCGCCTGTGCACCATTCAACTCGCGCGGGTTTCGACCCATTTGCTGTCCTGACCATCCACTTGGATCCGCGTCATCCTCGACCAGCAAACACACTGCTGCTCCTGTCCACTGCTGCTGCCCTTCGCTTCCGAGCTTTCGTGCCTCCATGCTTGTTGTGCTCCATCCACCCGTCTGGAGCATGAGCAATGACCGACGAAAGCGACATGTTGGATCACGGATCATGCCGAATGAACTGCCTGCCTTGACTTGTCTGAACAGGACTCCCAGCAGGGCCGACGCAATGAAGAGCTACGTACAGGGGATCATCGTATTGAAGCAAAATAACATAGTCGTCGTAGATACTAGCAGCACAGAGCAAAACTGCAGACGCGCGCATACGAGCGCTACCTCCGGTCTTCACCAGCGCTCACTGCTACGTCCAACGCAGCCGTCGCCGTCGTCGCAGTAGTGGACTGGCGACCGCACACGTCGCGCTCGTGCGCTGCTTGGTGGAACGCGCCAATGATTGCAAAGTAGCTGAGCTGCTTGCGCTTGCGCGGCCGCTGGCTCCGCTCCGAGTTCTTCCGCAAGTGCTTCTCGAGCTCAAACTTGATGCGCGTGCTGACTGCGAGCAGCGCGCCGCGCGCTTTCGGCGCAGGGCTCACTTTGCCTTGGACCTCTGACACCGGCTCGCAGTCGTCGACGCCTGGAAAGTCAAAGCGCGCGCGCTTTGCGGACGTGCGATGGACTGGCGAGACGGCGGGTGTCGGTGGCGTGAAGCTCTCAAAGTCGCGCTTGAGCGAGACTTGGAGCGCTGTGAGCGCCGCTGCGAGGCTGGCGCTCTCGCTCGTGGTCGTCGCGAGTGATGTGTCGGTGCTGCCGTCTGGCTTGATCAGCGCGTCTGGGATAGTGGTGGTGGTGGTGGTCGACGCCAGTGGGTCGACGAGTGCGAGCGACGGCAGCGTTGGCAGACGGCGCACAGAGCTTGCGCTCGACGTGCGGCTCTTGCGTTTCTTAAAGTGCTGGTTCATCGCCATCGTTGATGGGCTGTCGTCGTTGTCGACGTTGATACACGAGAGGCCGTCGTAGTCGAGCACTGACACTGGCGCAGTGGTGGTCGCAGCGACTGGCTCGGTATCGATGTATCGATGTGGAATTGCGGCAGCCAGCAGACACTCGAGTGCGAATCTGAGATGGATCCGCAGCAAAGTCTCTCTCTTTCTCTGTCTTCTGTGGGAAACGCAAGCAGACTCACACACACACGCGTGCGCGAGTCTCGACGATCGCGGAGCCGCTTGCGCAGAACGAGGCAAAAGCAACAATGAGAGCGAGCGAGCGAGACGAAGAAGAAAAGGAAGCCAGCCACTCGTCCCGAACGGATGAGGTCGCCACGTCTCGCATGCGGGACGCACCCTCGCGTTTATCTCTATGCGGCTTCGTTCAAGATGGCTGGCTGGCTGTGTGTGTGTGAGCGAACGAGCGAGCGAGCGAGTGGATGTGTTGCAGTCGATCCTGTGTTGAGCACATTGAGCACGTTGACCGGCATGGCTTGACGACGTATCCGCGTTGGACGCGTACACGATGGCGCGGTGTACACATCGTACGTTAGCATAGGACTGACGGCAAGACGGCATGCGATCGATCGTCGCTGCGACGAGTAAGTCGAAAGTACCAGTGCGAGAACCACTTGAGTACTTCAGGCACATACACACACACACTGCGTCGCCGAGATGCCTATGCGCGCCATGAACGAACGTGGTTGACCTTGAGTAGTGAAGCCTTTGGCGAAAGAGATCTCGAGAGTGTCACGCTCACACTCGAGTGATTGGATTTCGTGGCATGGATTGGACCACAAGAGTCGAACACTACTGCCCATCCTTTTTGCTAGTGCATCGAAACGCAAGTTGCTGCAAGTTCAGAAATCGCGAAAATGGACATTCACTTCAAACGAGTATGTTCGCACCAAATCTTGCATTTCAGCATGCTCGCTTGCTCGATTCGCACAACTGACTTGGCTACACTATGCCACGGTGAGACTCGCGCGCTACTCGCGCATAGCGATGTTTGCGAAACGTTAGATCCGCTCCTGCATTCGAACGTGGCAAGTGTGTCTGCGGCTCACACAACTCGATCGCCCCGCCCGATCGCACAGCTCGCTCGCTCGCTCGTCGTCCCTCCACCTCAACCGCCGCCATGTCGAAGGACGCCAAGCCGCAGCGTACGCTTCGTATTGCCGGTGCCCTTTAGCGCGAGTTTGCTCGCAAATGACTCACCGAACAGCGCTGTGTGGCGTGCGTGCGTGCGTCCTTTGCAGAGACCTCGGGACTCGTCTCCTTCATCACTGGCGGATTCGGAGGTACGCCGTGCTCGCCGTGCACATGCGACTGCTGACCCCGCAGCGCGCTCACGCACACTCGCTCTCGCTCGCTCGCTCGAATGACACGCTGCAGGTGTGTGCCTCGTCGCGACTGGCCACCCAATGGATCTCATCAAGGTCAACATCCAGACGATGGAGAAGCCAGCGCCTGGCCAGCCGCCCATGTACACGGGCGCAATCGACTGCGCGCGCAAGCTGATTGCGAAGGACGGGGTGCGTCACGACAGCCTCGCTCGCTATGCTGCTTGTGTGGAGGTCCTCGTGCTCTCCTGACTCGCACTCAACCAAAACGCTTGCGCACTGCTGGTGCACTAGGTTTCGGGTCTCTACCGTGGCATGTCGGCGCCGCTCGTTGGCGTCACGCCAATCTTCGCTGTCTGCTTCTGGGGCAATGACATGGGCAAGCTCATTGCTGTACGTCCCACGTGCTGCGTGTGTGTATGTGTGTGTGTGTGTGTGTTGGCACTGATGTGCTGTCCGAGTACTAACCAGTGTGTTGCTGTGTCTGTGTGGCGCCGCTGCTGCTGCCACATGTAGCGCAAGACCATGGGCACGCCAGACCACCAGCAGCTCTCGATGGGGCAGCTCATGTTTGCTGGTGGCTTCTCGGCGATCCCGGCGACGGTAAGTCGTGCCCTGATATCCGGACACGCATTGAAGTTGCGTGGTCTGTGGATGCTGACGTATACAATTATACGCTTGTTCGCATCCGCCACTCCTAGGTTGTCATGGCGCCAGGCGAGCGCATCAAGTGCTTGCTCCAGATCCAAGCGCAAGCTGTCGACCGTGGTGAGAAGCCGCTGTACAATGGCATGGTCGACTGTGCGAAGAAGCTGTACAAGACTGGCGGTCTCTCGAGCATCTTCCGCGGCTGGGAAGCCACGCTGCTGCGCGACATCCCTGGGTACGTCGAGCGCACTTGCTTGCCGTGTTTCGTGAGTCGCCGCGCGCATGGACTCATGCGGCGTATACGTTGTGTGTATACTCCAGGTCGGTCGGCTACTTTGGTGGCTTTGAGATGCTCAAGCGATCGCTCACGCCAAAGGACAAGGAGGCGTCGGCGTTCCGCGTGTTCGTCGCCGGTGGCTTTGCTGGTATGATCAACTGGACGATTGCGATCCCAGCAGATGTGATCAAGTCGCGCATTCAGACAGCGCCAGAAGGCACGTACCGCGGCGTGCTGCACTGCTACCAAGTGCTCATGAAAGAGGAGGGCGCCGGTGCGCTCTTCAAGGGCATGGCGCCAGCGCTTGCGCGTGCGTTCCCAGCCAACGCGGCGTGCTTCCTCGGTGTCGAGTTCTCGAAGAAGTTCCTCGCGTCGTTTGGCTTCTACTAGAGAGACCGAGAGCAGCCTGCGCATGAGCGTGAGCACGAGTGCGAGCCACTGTGCTTGAATGAATGAGTAGCTCTTGACGCCTGGATGTCGTTGATCGATGCTGCACTTGCATAGCACTGGGTATGCAATTGGATAGAGCGAACGGTACACTTGCACTGGTGCACTACAAGCTCTTGCGCGAGAATGCGTCGTTGACTTCTGCACGAGGCTCGTCCGTGCCGCGATAGAGCGTGTGACTGAAGAGCTCGACTTGGTCGCTGCCAGTGCAGCAAGCCGATCGCAGCAGGACGTAGCGGCGCGCCGTGTAGGCTGTGAGTGACTGCTGCACTCGTGACCACGACAGGACGGCAACTGCTGTACCTGATGCGCTTGAGCTCTTTCTTCGCGTCTTCGATCGCAATCTCCTGCTCTTCGAGCGACGTGTCGGTCCCAGGGAGTGCGCGCAGGAGCTCGAGCGCTTCGGCGTACTTTTGCTTGACTGCAACAGCCTGTTGCAGGGCAATGAAGAGAGCCCAGAGAAGAGCAAAACGAGCGAGGGATACGTGAACACGCGATCGAGTTGTTGGCGGTGAGGAGCGTTGCATGGCACGACGCACCGAGGCAGAGATGTCGCCAATGCGTGTCGTCTCTTGCTGCGACGACGCGGCTTGGATGTCTTTGAGCACGTCGATGAGGTTCGGCAGCACATCGAACGTCTGCAAACGCAGCGTAGCGAGAGCCACAAGAGTGAATGAGTGCGCGTGCGTCCGACGTGACAGACGCGCTATGACTGACGGCGTGCCGGCGCTCTGCAACAGGTTCGTTCAATGAGGCGACAAGCAGCTCTATCTGCACTGAAACAGCCAGAAAGAACGCCAACGGACAAGCCAACGCATGCGCGCACATGTTTAGACGTACCTCGTGGAGCTTGGCGTTCGAGATCGGCCCAAAGGCGCTCATGAAGAGCAGCTCTTCGGCATCGGTCGCTGCCTCTTTCTTCACGCTGCTCATGGCGCTTGTGTCTTGCCGACTGACAGAATTACCGTACATTCTGTTTCATAGTGTAGCATGCTGTTTATGGGTTTGAGCGAGATACAGCCATCTATCGAAACAGTACGCTCTCTGCCTCGAAGAAGTACGCAGCTTCTCACAACCAAGAGCGCCAAAGCTCGACCAAGCCGAAGAGCTTGGCGACAAGACCGATGTCTTGACGACGCGGTGTCGTCGCACACTTGGCAAGGTGCTATGCACGCCAGAAGAGTCAAACGCTACGAACACGAGCAAGTGGGCGTCTTGGGACAAAAGATGCATGGATCTTTGGATTGATTCCTGTCCGGAGTCAGCGCGAGCAGCGCACGCCAGCTGCAGTCTCCAGCAGCAACTCATAGCGCGTCTATCAAGCTACAACCGCACGCGCACTGCTCTCGAAGGTTCAACGCATGCGAGCGTTTACTTCTTCGCCGGCTTGGCGGCGGCAGCCTTCGGCTCCGCGGCGACCGCGTTCTTCGCGGCCTTGCGCTCGCGCGCGTTCTTCGCCTTCTCCTTGCGCGCCTCCGACTGCTCCTTGAGCGTCTTCTCACGCGTGCGCTCAGCCTTCATCTTGTGGATCGTCTCCATGAGCACGCGCTTGTTCTTGAACTGGTTACCCTTCGAGCGCATGTACAGCTCGTGGTAGATGTGCTTGTCGATCTTCTTCGCCTCACGGTACTTGCGAAGAAGGCGACGGAGCACACGCATGCGGCGCATCCAAATGACCTTGAACGGAAGACGCGCGTTCGCCGTACCGCGACGCTTACCAATGCCCGTGTGGCGGCCCTTGCGCTTCGCCTCGTTGCGCTTCTGGAAACGCGCACGCGAGTGGATCACCTCCGGCTTCTTGATGACAAAGCCATCCTTCACGAGCTTGCGGATGTTCTGGCGCGAGTTCGCAAGCGCGATCTCCGTCGACTCGTTCGGGTCGAGCCAGACCTTGCGCTTGCCGCACTTGAGCACGGACGCAGCGAGGCTGTAGGTCGTCAAGCGACACACGAGCGAGTGAGTATTCCGATGCACACGCAGACTCTCATGTTGTCACGCAGGGCACATGTGTGTGCGGTGAGCTGATGCCGGCATGCGAGCGAGAGTGAGAGAGAGCAGACGATCGCTGATCGCTCCGCTCGTCCGTTGCGGGTTGACAGCCGCGATGTCAACGATGGAGCTGATGTGTCCGGCATGTGCGCTGCTGCTGCTGTTGTTGGACTGGTTTTGCGGCTCCTGTTTGGCTGGCTGCGCTGGCAGATGGACGCGGACGCTTTCGCACACATGACTCGAGATGCTGTGTCCGCTGATTGTGCGCCATGGACCTGCTCGAGTGCTGTCGTGGCGCTGACGCGATATGCTCTTGCAATCGATCGCCGACCGCTCCCTCTCTCGCTGACTCGCGCGCGCACGCAGCTCGTACACGCACACACATGCACACACACACGCATACAGCAGAGCGCCACGCACCGCTTCTGGAGCTTCAAGGAAACCATTCTTCTTTCTCAAATTTGTCCCAAAGAATAAATGGTCGAGCGTGCATGTGCCGCGAGCAGCTCAAGGCGACCGCGCCATACAAACGTCCAGTCAAACCGACATCGCCAACGCTTCCCACACAACGCAACACCAACGCATCGCGCTCTTCCAGCCAACCAGTTCGCTCGCCGACACGTCCTTACAAACGTCCAGTGCGTCGCACCGCCATACAAACACCAAGAGTCGATGTCGAACGCGATCGGTTCAGCTGAACCGGAGCGGTTTGCGTCGCGAACCGTCCAAGTGACTTGTTCATAGTAATATCAACACCAACTGTCGAGTCCGAAACACGTATAGCCATGGCTGTATGCAGTATATCTACACCTGTATAGCGGAGAGTCCATCTGTATAGTTTTGCGCTGTTTGACGACCTTTTACGACCTTGATGTGCATGCGCTCTCGATGCTCTTCCTCCACGACCGTGCTCTCGATGACAATGACATCTCAGTACACTGTGCTTCATGCAACGCCACGCTTCATTGAGCGCTTCGATACTACACACTCGAGCGACTGACTGACTGAGTGGAGTTGGGGTACGTCCTGGCAGCCGTCTCCCTGAAGCTGCGCACTCGCCGCGGCGACACGGTTCAGTGCCATGTATCACAACTTGCACGCCAGCTAGTCAAATAGTCGCTCCACTTGGTCGCTGCTCCTCAGATCGTCTTGATCTCTGCTGGTCCCTTGTACACATTTGGCATCGCAGTGTAGATCGTCCCGTTCGACGACGCGCCGTAGATGTTCTCTGCTGGCGGCGGGTTGCGCATCAGCTCGGCGCGGTACGCGTGCGACCGCTCGATCGCTACGTACTTCAGAAAGAACACATGGAGAGAAAGAGAGAGAGAGAGTAGTGGTGTGAGTCTATCGGGCTAGTGAATGGCGCAGTGACACCAAACTACAAGACTCAAGACCAAGCGGCGCCGTACCGTGATGTAGATGAGCAGTGCGAACGCCATGCTCCCGACAATGAGCACGATCCAGGCCCAGAAGTCAAAGTCCTCCCACTCGCCCACGAGAATGAGTAGCACGACGGCCGAGAACGCCTGGAGCAGCAGCATGAAGCAGTTCCCAAAGTAGTACTGATCGCCCACAGACACAGACAGGCATTGGCAGCACACATGAGCACATGAGCGCGAGAGTGAGTGAGTGCGCATCGGTGTCAGCAGTGGCTTGATAGTCCGAGAGTATGCACGATGCGCGCAGTCAGAAGAAGCCAATGCAGCAGTAGATATCGACAGAGAGACGTACGAACTGGATGAAGCTGACTTTGCTCTGGATCACGGGCTGGACTGAGCCGTAGTAGCCCATCGCAGCGACGATCACGCCAAAGAGCCCGGCCCACCAGACCGTGTACGTGAACGTGAACGTGAGCACCGTCGCGCCGAGCTGCAGCAGCGCAATCGTGTTGCACGGCTCGCGGTTCTCGTACAGAAAGCTGAATTCGGCGCGCTCCAAGTCCGACATGACGATGACGATAGCTGCGCTCGTCAAGCGTGTAGCTGGCTGTCTTGTGCTTCCGGCGCGCTGTGTGCTACGGCGCTGAAATCGGTCGGCTCTGCAGGCGAGAGGGCGAGCTGTAGAGTGCGCCGCATTGCCCCGCAGCTCGAGCGCAAGCAGCTCATGTGCCGCTTCGGCACTTGCGAGCTCGATCCTTCCACGTCTCTTCGGAAGATCTGCAAGCGTACTGCAGACTACGCTCGAGACAAAATAGTTCGAGACGTTGACACGCATCAGCAGTATTGCCCCATGAGGTGTTATTTCATGGAGCTCCTTCGTCTAGGACGCATGGCTGTCTACAGCTCGTCTTTCGCGGCGTCCTCTGCTGCTTTTGCAGCTGCTGCTTCCGCTCGCAACTCGTCCATGCGCGTCTTCACGTCCTGGAGCGTCTTTGCACTCGCTTGCACCATCTTGTGCTCGGCGCCGTACAGCCGCAATGCGATCGTATGCGCTTCGTGCAGGAGCTGGTACGCGTCGTGGATCTTCTGCTCGCGCATCTTCACGCCCGCGAGCGCATTGAGACTGAACGCGTACTCGATCGTATCAACGCCTTCACGCGTGCGAAACATCTCGCGCGCTGCCTCGGCGTGGCGCACGGCTTCGCTCGTGTCAACACCGAGGAGGTTCTGGACCGTCGCGAGTTCCATGAAGACCTCCGCGACGCCCTTCGTCTCCATGTTCACTTGTCCCTCCTGGGCAGCGATCGCTTTCTTGTACACTTTGACTGCGCGCTTGAGGTCTCCGAGCTGTCGGTAGCCCTCGCCAATGCGCAGACTCGCCTCCAAGTACGCTTCGTGCGTCACGCCCAAGCCGAGCTTCACGTGACGCCGCAGGACTTTGTACTTGCCAATCGCTTTGCGGTACTCTTTCTTTGCCATGTACGCGTCGGCGAGGCTCCGGATCGCCAGGCCGTACGACGGATGGCTCTCGCCAAAGATCTTTTGCGTCATTGCAGTCGCGTCTTCGAGCACGTCGGCAGCTTCGTCGTACTGCTTGTCACGAATGAGCACAGTGCCGTAGTCGCCGAGGAGCTGGGCGTAGTACGCAGCGTCCATTGACTGCTCCTTGGGGTCGACGATCGTTGCGCGCGTGTCGCCAAACACACGGTCGTGCATCGTTGTGATCGCAGCGCGGAGCTTTTCGATCGACTCGGCGTACTTGCGCTTGTCCATGAGCCCCATCGCAGCGTTGCGCAGTGCGCGCACCTCTTTGATCGCTGGGTCGTCGTCACGCGCGCTCTTGGTTGGCGCTGGCGCTGGCGCTGGCGCTGGCGCTGATGCACTGCTGCTGCTGGTCGGCGCTGTCTTCTTCGCAGATTTCGCTGCGTCGACTGCATGTGGCTGCAGTGCGAGCAGTAGCAAGCATGCGCAGAGGCTGAGGAGGAGCGCAGCGCGGAGACGCATCGTGGTGGTGCTCGCTGGTCGATCGATCGATTGATCAATCGAGCGATGCGTGACGTGGTGCGATTTGACTGTGAGCTGCTCAATCTGTCGCCCGCTGCTATACATTTGCTAAGGATCATGCGACAATTTGGGATTGACTGTGTGACTGTCTCCTCGCAATCTGAACCACGTCGAGCAGCAGCAGCAATGGCGAAGAAGACAGGACAGCAGAGCTCCACTGCTGCATCTCACACGGACGATGCAAGCAGTCTCTCTGCGCAGCTCTTCCTCGCGATGCAGAGCAAGAGTGCGCAGTGGTACGAGAAAGAGCGCGAAGGCATTGCGCTGCTCGAGAGCTTCCAGACCGCGCTCAACGCCTGCCGCGACGAGCTCAGTGCCGCGAATGCAACCAACGACACAGCAGCAAACGCAGATGCACCGCCGTTCTCGCTCGCAACGTCGCTGAGTGGACTCGGTGGGAACGCGCAGATGGACCCGCTGCTCGCAGAAGACCTCTTTGCACAAATGAAGGACCTCCGACAGGACTTTGACGCGCTCTTGCAGGACATGTACGCGCTCCACGCTCAAGCGCGAACAGCAGGTACGTCCATTAGCACTGTATGGTCGCTCGTACTCAGCAGGACGTACGTACGTGCGAACGAACTGACTATGCGGCTGACCACGCGTCGTTCTGTCCAGTCCTCACAGCCAGTCAAGCAAAAGCTCAGGACAGCGAGACTGCGGGTGCGCCCCTCGCTCTCCCAGCGCTCGCACCGATCGACTACTACCAGTTCATTGGCCACGAGCTCGCTGCGTACGAAGCCGAGTACCAGCACGTCGTACGTCCCTGCTGCTGGTGCTCTAGGACGCATGCACTGGTGCTGCTGGCTGACGCGTTGCGAGGGACTGACTGGATGCATCGATGGCTGATGGGATAGGAGGCGCTACTGGCGATGATCTCGTTCGACATCACGACAGACGAGCTCCGGACGCTCGTGATCTCGTGGAGCACGTCGCCATTTCTCAATCCCGAGCAGAGTCGCGCGTTTCGGAAGCGCCACGATCTTGCAACTGCTGCGCGCTCTGCGTAGAGCACGCGGCTGCAGCGTGCGAGAGCGAAGGTCGTGTGGGTGTGTTGAAGATGGATCGAGTGTCTCGATGCGTGTCGTGTCAAGCGCTGCGGCGCCAATGGTGGAGTCAATGGAGCACCAGAGAGAGATAGTCACTCAAGTTCCTGTTCATGTCATTCGCTCGAGGGAACAAACTGCGCACAGAGGTCGTTCACGTCTTCGAGGCACAAGCCTGCGAGGAAGTCGGTCTGCGCCTAGAGCCATTCCCACAGAGAACGGATGCAATAGCGTGAGTGGCATGCGCTGGGACTGACTAGCACATTGAGAAGCACGTGACAACTGCAGACGCACCTTGGCAAACTCGTACTGGATCTTGTAGACCTCTTGCGCCGAGAAGTATGACTCGAGGAACTTGCCCATGGCGTCGTGGAGCGAGTCGGTCTCGCGGATCGCGCTCGCTAGAGTCGAGTCACGCACACATACATACGCACAGACAGTGTGAGTCGCGCAAGGTGCCCGGCATGCTCGAGCAGGTGGACTGGGAAGCTCCAGTGGGGTGATGTTGATGACCGTACGCTGCGCGTCGCCACTGAGCGATGTGACCGTCGACTGTGCGGCGTCTTTGTCGTACTAGAGATAGGATCGAGACGAAGCGCAAGAGGAGGAGGATGAGGAGGAGGGGAGATCGGCGAGCGTTCATGAGAGCAGGTGTGCGAGCCGTCGTCACGCAGGTGTGATGCACCAACGCAACGACAAGGCACACAACATGCACAGCGATAGACACACCAGTGAGTTCCACTCGACGCGCGCAAACGTCTTCTTGCGCACGACAGGGAAGCGCTCGAGCATGCGGCGGAACTCGCTCTCGTTCATGTTGCTGCTGCTACTGCTGCTGCTGGCGTTGCTGTTGTGAGATGCTGGTGCACGCAACTTTGACGCAAGAGCTAAACGACCAGGCGATCGCACTTTAATGAGTATTGACAGAGAACGTTCTTGTGGATCGCGCGTTTGCCGTTTGAATCTTCATCGCTCGAGCATACAAAACACCAGTCAAGTAGTCGATCGTGTTCGATGCACCATCATCGCGTGTCCACTCGCATTCGATTACAAGCATACAAATTCTCGTATCGACTAGCTGCTCTCAGTAGTCGCGTTTAAATGCGAATCCGACTAAGTCCGCTTCATTCGCGCATTCACCGCTTCGACTTGCGTCAACTCTCTGCTCGCGTCCGTCCGTCCATCCGACGCGCCAGCCCCAAGAGCTGCTCTTGCATCCAGCGCAGGCACTCTGCAATCCGCCACGCGCTGCACACACACACACTCTCACACAGATCCATCACCATGGCGAGCTCCTCGGACGACAACCTGCTCTTCGCAGTGCCCAAGAAAGGCCGTCTGCACGACAAGATCCTCAAGCTCCTCGAAGGCGCAGGACTCGAGTACTACCGCGTACGTCCTGCTCTCTCTCTCTCTCTTGCCCGTTTGGTTTGCATACACTGCCCACTATGGCACCAACGACTCACACTCGCATGCACACACTGCCGCCGATAGCCCTCGCGCGTCGACATTGCGCTCTGCACGAGCTTGCCAGTGACGCTCGTGTTCCTCCCCGCGTCCGACATTGCGACGTACGTCGGAGAAGGCAACTTGGACATCGGGATCACAGGCCAAGACATCGTCGCCGAGTCCAAGACCGAAGTCGTTGAGCTCATGAAGCTCGGCTTTGGCAAGTGCCGCCTCGGTGTCCAAGCGCCAGTGAAAGACCGCATCACATCCGCGTCGCAGCTCGCAGGCAAGCGCATCGTGACGTCGTTCCCAGAGATCACAGAGGAGTACTTCAAGCAGTTCGAGAGCGACGGTGTGCCGCCGACAAAGATCAAGTACGTCTCCGGCTCAGTCGAAGCTGCCTGCGGGCTTGGCTTGGCCGACGGCATCGTCGACTTGGTCGAGACTGGCACGACGATGAAAGCCGCGGGCTTGGAGCTCATCTCGACGATCCTCAACACGGAAGCCGTGCTCATTGCGAACCCGCACACGACGCGGCAGAAGCTCGTCGAGAAGATCCACAAGCGCTTCGTCGGGTACATCACGGCGACGAAGTACAAGATGGTGACGTACAACATTGCGCACGTGCGTCTCGAGGATGCCGTGCGCATTACGCCTGGACGCAAGTCTCCGACTGTGAACACGCTCACTGGCGGCGACTACAGCGTCTCTGCGATGGTCGAGCGCCGCGACGTGTCTGAGATCATGGACCAGCTCGCCGAGATCGGTGCGACGGACATCATTGTGTTTGACATTGAGAACTGCCGTGCGTGAGGTGGCACTTGGCAGTCGCGTGCAACCCAATACACTTGATTCGAGTATGCATTGCGACGGATCGTTACAAATCGATTGTTACATGTCGTTTCGGTGTCGCAGCTGCTGCTCGGTGTGACTGGAGCAATGGCTGCGAGCGCAGTGGTGGTGGTGGTGCTGCTGCTGATTGCGCACTGGCGCGTTGACTAGGTGGAGCGGACGATGCGCTAGTGTGCGATGGCATCACGCATGCTGTTGGCGCACTGCTGCTCCTGGTATGTGGCGATGCCGACGCAGTGGTGCTCGGTGTCGTGTCGAGACCGATGCAGCTGATCCACATGCGCTCTTTGTGCAGCGCCGCGTCCGTGCGTCCGATGCTCCACTGCTGCTGCTGCTGCCAGTTGTCTTCCACGAGCTGCCGGAACGCCGGCGACAGTCCAGACGGATCAGCCCATTCAGGTGGTGCAGGCGTCGTCGTTGGCTCTGGCGTCCTGATGGCTCGCGCCTCGTCCAAGCGTGCGCTGCTGGTGGTGCTTGCTGCGACTGGTGCCGTGCGCCACTTGCGGTTGTTGTCGACTGGCGCGCTGCTGCGACTGGCGACCATGGACTGCGTGTGCGCGAGCAAGCGCTGCTTTGCTTGCTCGAGGTCGTGCACTGCGAGCGGATGCGCAGTCGACGCTTTCGCCACTTTGCCAATCAAGTGCTGCTTGCGCTGGTCGTTCAAGCGCCGGCGCGCTTGCTCCATCTGCTTGAGCTGATGGTGGAGCCGCAGCTCGCGCTCGTCGAGCTTGTGCTTGTCGCTTGCGACGCCCTGTTGCTGCGCGGTGCACGCCAGACGCACTTGCTCGACAGCCTCTGTCTCGCGCGTGAGCTCCTCTTCGCGCGCCAAGAGCTCGCGCGTGAACGCCTCCATCTTGCTCGCAGCCGCTGCAACTTGCTGTGCGCGGCGCTCGATGCGCTCGCGCTCGTACTCGAGCGCTTGCGACTGCTGCTGCAGCGCTGCGAACTCGTCTTCGTGCGACGCAATGACACTGTCGAGGTCGTCGCGCTCGCGCTGCAAGTCGCGCCACGCGCGATCGATCTGCTGCTGCTCGCGCTGCCGCACCGCTGCGTCACGCGCTTGTTCTTGGAGAAACTCTTCGCGGTAGACTGCAAAGCGCGAGCGCTCGTCATAGAGTGCACGCTCAGCGTCTTCGAGCGCTTGGCGCCGCGTTGCAAGGCGCGCTTCCGCGACGCGGACGTCTTGCGTCGAGGCTGTGAAGTACTGCGTGAGGAGCTGCGTGTTCGTCTCTGCGCTCTCGTGGAGGACGCTGCTTTGGGCTTGAAAGTGCGACGCAAGGACGTTCAGTCGGAGCTGTTCCTGCCGCAAGCGCTCTTTCTCCTCCAAGTGCTCCTGACGACTGTGTCGGAGCGTTGTTTCGAGGCTCGCGAGGAGACTCGCGAGCCGCACGCACTCGTCCTCGGTTGTCTTCGCGCACTGCCGCGACGAACTCTCGAGTGTTGTGATCATGCGCATGCGCGCCGACGTCTCGACCTCGCGCTTGCTCTGCGCGTCGTCTGCGACTTGCTCTTGGAGCATCGTGAGACTCACGAGCGACGTCTGGAGCTGCTGCGAGAGCGTCTGGATCGCGTGCGCTTCGCGCTGCGTCTGCATGCACGCAGCTTGCTGTGTCTCGTGCTGGAAGCGCGCGAACGCGAGCTCGGTGGCTTGTGCCGCTTGCTTTGCTGCACTGAGCTCGAGCAAGAGCGCGCGGTGCTGTGCTTCGAGCGCCTCGACTTGCGCGACAAACCCAGCTCGCTCCGACTCGAAGAGTGCGCGGTGCGTCGCACACTGCGCGTGCTCTGCTTGCAGTGTATGGAGCTGTTGCTGTCGGTCATGGAGCTCGCGCTCGAGCTGTGCGCGGTGCTCGAGCAGTGCTGTGCGCTCGAGCGCAGTGGCGCCTGCACTCGCTTTGTACGTTGTCTCGAGAATGGAGCGCTGCGTGTCGGCGTCGTGGAGCTTTTGCGTGAGCGCTTGGAGCGCCGTCTGGAGCTCCTCGCGCTCTTGCGTGTGTGTTGCAATGAGCGCAGCGCGCGCAGTGTCGAACTCGAACCGCAGCTCTTGCTCGCGCTTGGCGAGTGCGTCTTGGACCAGCGCTTGCTGTGCGTGTCGATCGAGCGCGGGCGTGGCAGCAGACTCGGCTGGCGGTAGCGTCCTAGCAGTATCTGAGACTAGCTGCCGCTGCTGCTGTGGTGGCACTGCGTCCTTGCTCTTGCTACTGCTACTCGTCTCGGGCAGCGGTGACGGCGATGGCGACACAGATGCAGCACCAGATGACTGGCGGTGCTGACGCACTAGACTCTCGGTAGCAGTAGGAGCACGAGATGCCTCGGTGCCAATGTCGTTGAGCTCGAACGACTGCGAGTACGACATGCGGCGATGCGGTGCCTCAGGTGTAGGCGACACAGCAGGCGATGGCTTCGCTGGCGATGCCAAGAGCTCTTCGAGCAAACTGTCCTTCGACTGCTCAAAGTCGACTTCTTTGATGCTGCTCGCGGACGGCGACGCGAGCGTCTTGGCGCGTCCAGGCGACACTGGTGGCTCACTTGAGCCTACTGCACTCGGTGCTGTTGCTGCGACTGGCGTGATCGCGACAAAGCTACTCGCGTTTGTGCGGCGCGTCGGACTCGTGTCGTCTGCTGTTCGCACTGGCGAGCGCTGCGGTGAGAGCGATGGGCGTCGCACTGGCGACGCTGCTGCTGTGTCGAGTGCTAAGGCGGCGTCTTGCTGCTGCTCCTTGACTGGCGACGGCGATGGCGTTATGCTCCGGCGCCGGCGCTCGACAGTCGCTGGCTTGGGCGGTGACTCGGGCAGCAAGTCCATGAGAAGGCTATCGCGTGCGCTCGAGATGTCGTTGAGACCCGAGGACGCCTTTGCGCCACTTGGCCCTTGAGGTCGCTCTGGTTTGACTGGTGCAATTGGCGCCACTGACGGCGCACTGCTTGGTGCAGCCGTTGCTGGGAACAGCTCTGCAAGCAAGTCGTCCTGTTGTGTTGCGTCGCTGTCTGCAGTGCGCCGTCGCGACGGCTTGGACGCTGACTCAGACGGCAGGAGCTCTGCGAGGAGGTCGTCTTTGGCTGAACTCCCAGTCGATACTGGCGTTGGTGCTGGTGCTTTGTTTGGTTCAGAGCTCTTCCACTGCCGCTCTTCTGTCTGAGGAGGAGACTTGAGACTCTGCGCGGTTGACGATGAGGATGGCGGAGGTGGTACAGACGGCTCCGATGGAAAGAGCTCCGCCAAGAGATCGTCCTTGGCGCTACTGAGTACCGACGACGTGTCTGGCGTGGGTTTGGTCGCCAATGTCTTTGCCTGCGACGACGACCACGGCTCGGACGGGAAGAGCTCAGCAAAGAGATCATTGCCACTGCTGCTGGGCTTGGACTGCGGCTCTGCTGACTTGTCGCTTCGCGCGCCGTCGCCACTGCGCCGTCCACTGATGGCAGCGCTTGGCTCGAGTACCTCGGCGTCGCGACTGATCGCTGGTGTTGTCACGGACGCCCTGGACCGAGCAGTGCTATCAAAGAGCGAGTCGAGCGTTGACGCCTTTGTCTCAGCGCCACTGCCGCCGCCTCGTGCCGAGACAGTGGACGACGCAAACGGGTCTGCGATCGTCAGTGACGCCGAGGCGCCTGCACCTCCGCGCCGACCACCGCGTCCGCTGCGGCGCTCTGTGAGAAACGATCCAAACGTATCGCCACCGTCGCCTGTGGCACTCGCTCCCTCACTCTCGAAGAACGAGGCACTCAAGCCCTTGACTGCATCGCCGGCGCCGCTATCGTTGTCAGGCTCATGCTTCGTGTCGTCTTGGCTGCTGATGCCGCGTGCGCTGCTGCTCGTCGTTGTCGTGGCTGCGAACGGATCGCGGTAGCTGCTCGTCCCACGACCGCCGCCGTCGGAGAACATGTCCGAGACTGCGTCTGCCGCCTTCTCACGTCCTCGAGCACCGCCTCGAACGCGCGGCTCGTAGCTGAACGCACTCGTCTCTGTACTGTCTGTGCCTCGCGCATCAAGCGTCTCAAAGTCGCGAGGCGACGGGCTCACCTGGTCTTGCGCACTACTGTCGTCGCCTGCGGCTGCGCTCGAGCCAAAGACATCGCTGTCGTCGTCCAGACCGAGCATCTTGGCAAACTCGACGTCGAGCCCGCCTTTCTTCTTGACTGGAGGCGTGAAGTCGGCAGAGTCATCGTCGCGCCACTTGCTCATGGGTGTTGGCTTGCTACTGCTGCTCGTACCGCCGCCTCGCCAGTCGTCGGTGCTGTCATTGCCGCCACCGCTGTCGACGCTGTCGTCCAGCGCTGAGAGCACGGCGTCTTTCGACTTGCTCTTGCTCTTCTTCTTGGAGCTGCTGGACTTGTCCTTGTCCTTGTCTTTGGACTTGCTGCTGCTGCTGCTCTTCTTCTTCTTGCTGCTGCTGTCTTTCGACGGCGACGACGACGCTCCTGTCTTGTCCTTTGTCTTGCTCTTGCTGCTCTTGCTCGGCGTGTTGTTTGCGAGCAAGTCGTCGACGTCAAAGTCCGACATGTCGAGGTCGCCCATGCCACCGCCGCCATTGCCGCCATTGCCGCTGCTTTTCGAGCCGCCAATCGAGATGAGACCGCCTGTGAGGTCGCTCGCACCCGATGCTTTCTTGCCACCGCCGCCACCGCCACCGCCGATCGGGATCAAGTTCCCGAGCGACATCGCGTTCGCGACGAGCAGAGCACAACGTGCATCGATGCGCCGAGTCTACAGCAAGCAGTCTGCGCGTTTGCCGCGTCGCTTCGAGTCTGCTCGTCGATTGAAACGGCTGAGCGCGTGCGCTTCATGCTTTGCACGCGACAGCTGCAGGACGTGACGACGACACACACTTGCATCGATGAGCACGAGCAAGAGAGCAAGAGCACAAGCACGAGCAAGAGCACGTGTGGGAGATCGAGTTCGAGTGTCCATTGTGTGGAGACACTTTGACTTGTGAGCGTGTGGGGTACAGCTGCCAGAGAATCCGACGCTCGATCTTGCGATCCAAAAGACTTGGCTGCTGTATGTGAGCTGCGATTAATTGCACACATCAGGTTTTCGTGCCAGAGAACTCATTCCATACAAATTGCCAGATAACATTGCTTCACTTGATTAACATATGCTCGAAAAAATCAGGACGTCAGCATCTCGTTGCACTTCAGATGGATGGATGGATCGATCGAGCGCAACGAGCTGCTCACTCACTCGTGAATCTGCTGCGTTGCCGCCACCGCAGAAGCAGCCGAGACCATGGCGCTGTCGTCACGCTCGCTCGCTCTCGTTGTCGCGCTCGCAGCGCTCGCCCAGTTCGCTGCCGCCTCGTCGCCGTCCAAGGTCGTGTGCACGACGCCTGAAGCGTGCTGCGATGTCTGCGGCGCAGACTCGTATCGCTGTGCGCGCGGTCCGTGCAGCATGAACGTCATCACGAAGGGCTTCTTCTTCATCAGCATGCCCGTGCACATTGCGAGCATCTGGGACATTGTCTTCACGGCGTACGGCATGGTGCCGTCGCTTGTGCCTGTCGTCTTGGCGCTCGACCTGCTGCTCGTCACGCGCACGTGGTCGCGCGTGTTTGCGTTCTTGCTCATCCCGATCATCGCTGCGATCAACCAAGGCGTGCTCGTGAACGCGTTTGGGAGCTGCGACGAGTGCGTGCGGCCGTGCGGGACGTGTCTCGGGAGCAAAGGCTTCCCGTCGGGGCACTCGGCGAACTCGGTCGGCTTCTTCCTCTGGCTCGCGCTCGAGACGTTCCTCGGCGCTGGCGCCAACTGGCCGCAGCGCAAGCAACTGCGCGTGACGCTCGTGAGCTTCTGCGTCTTTGCGCCCGTGCCGTACAGCCGCGTGTACTTGGGCGACCACACGCCAGTGCAGATCCTCGTCGGCGGCATCAACGGCGCAGTCTTCGCCGTCCTCTACTTCCTCATCGTGCGCTCGTACTTTGGCCGGAAGCTCAACGCTGCGTCGCGCTGGCTCGCGCGCCTGCCCGTGCCGATCATCCTCGCCAACGACTTCTACACGGAGCGGACAGTTGACGACGACGTTGAGCTCGCAGCGCTCAAGCAGCCGCAGCAGCGCCACCCGACGTACACCAGCAGCAGTGCGCACTGAGCTAGTGGCGACAATTTGCACCGTTGTCGAGCAGTAGTGTTGCAAATGACAAGTATGCTACGGAGCTGGTCGATTGTATGCATGCGTCTCTAAGTGTATGGTGTGTGCGCGCTAGAGAGGTGTCGCTGGTGCATGGACGTACACTTGCTGGTGGTGCGGCGATGCCTCTGTCGCCTCCGTCTCGCCGTCACCAGCGCACTGCGGCAGCGACTGCTCGAGGCTAAAGTCGTTCGCGACTGCGACTGCCAACCGACCGCGTGCGAGCCACTGCGTTGCGCGGTCGAGTCGCTTTGCAACGACACAGCGCAGGAGCGCAAAGTAGACGAGACCGAAGACCACGCCGTCGATGCTGCCGACTGCGACTTGCAGCGACGTGTGGTCACCCAAGTACACGCGACTGTACGGCACAGGCACAAAGAGCAGGACGCTCCCAAGCGCAACGAGCGCACGCGTGCACGCGTGCCAACGTGTCCCGACGCCCCACATCGTCTCGAGCAGGACCCAGAGACAGAGACCAATGGCGTTCGTGGCGTGCCCAGACGGCATGCCTTTGCTTGGGACGCACGCTCCGCACGGCCGCGCGCACTCGGTGCAGCTCCCGAGGCTCTTGACGAGGATCACAGCGTTGATGACTGCGACGATCGGGATGAAGGTGAACGCAAACACGCGCGTCCAGGTGCGCACGTGGAGCAGGAGCTCGAGTGCGAGTGCGATCGGCACGAGGTACGGCACCATGCCGTAGATCGCAAACACGACGTCCCAGAAGCCGACGTTTGTAGTCGGCATGCTGATGCTGAAGAAGCCTTTCGTGACGAAGCTCGTGCTGCACGGACCGCGCGCGCAGCGATACGAGTCCGCGCCGCAGAGGTCACAGCACTCGCCGCGCGTCGCACAGCTCATGGCGTCGCTCGACTCTGCGGCAGTCGAGGCAGCGAGTGCGTACGCGAGCGCGCAGATGAAGACGAGCGAGGAGCGCATGGAGACAGCTCGATAGTGCGAGGTCGTGTCGTGCACAAGCTTTTCGTTCGTCCCGAAGTGTTGACGCCAAATATAACACTTGATAGTGAAATAGTTAAGAGAATGTGCCGACCAATTATAGCCAGCTCAACAATTAATTCGGAAAGAAATTCATTGCTAAAACTGTCACTGACTTGATGTTTGTGAGGAAATACAAACACCAAGTTAGCGACAGTTGGATGTCGTGATTTTGAGCTCGCGTGAGTTATGATTTAAGAAAATCACAGCCGCACATCGACTGAGTTCAACATGATTTTGAAGTCGATGACTTTGCGTCTCCAGCTCCAGCAACTCCAGCGCTCGAACATCTAGCTTGCACGCACACCGATCTGTCCTATGACGCGAACTCACATTCGTCAATCAGCTCTGCTCTGCGCACTCGCCAGTCTTTCGCCCGAACATCAGCACCAACACGACCATGAAGATCGTGGTCCGCGTCATCGCACTCGCGCTCGCACTCGCGTCCAACGCGCGCGCGACTAACGCCGCTGCGCAGTGTTCGCTCACGCCAAACACGCTCCTCTTCGACGACTGCCCGAAGACGTGCCAGGCGTCGGCGCCATGCATCAAGTCGGCGAGCGCGGACTGCAAGCTCGAGTGCCTCAAGCCGTTCATCGACATGAAAGACGGCTCGCAAGAGTTCTGGCTCCTCGTGCCGTACGGCAAGTGGAAGAGTCCACAGGAGCTCGCGACGAAGACGCCGCTGCCGTCGAACGATAAGGACGGATACGTCATGGCTGCGATGAAGAGCAACGACGAGCTCACGAAGATCACGCAGATGAAGCTCCCGACCATCGCGACGAAAGTGTACGTCTGTCTATCTTTCTGTGGCTATCGTGTTGTTCTGATTCTTTGATTCGGTACTGACATGCTTGAACGACTGCAGTTTCATTCGCGGTGGTGCGTCCGAGAAGCAGGTCGTGAAGAGCCGCGTCGCGAACGTCGAGATCGTCCCGGACTTCCTCGCGAAGACGCCGCACGTGACGTCCGTGGAGCTGAGCAACCTCAACTTGGAGAAGAGTGCGGAGAAACTCATGGCGAACCTCGCGTTGTCGCTGAAGAAGCTCACGCACTTGACGCTCGCAAACGACTTACTGACCGAGGTGCCTGCGAGCATCGCGAAGCTCTCGGACCTGAAGTCGCTGTACGCTGCGCTATGTGGTGCGCTCTCTTTGACTGTCGTCCTCACATACTGACTGACCGACGACTTGTCTACGTAGGGACTTGGGCATGAACTACATCGAGACCATCGGCTCGCTCGCGGACCTCAAGAGCTTCACAAAGCTGTGCGTCCTTGACGTCTTGACCTAGCTGGGCATAGGTGTGCTAGCGATAGATGGATCGACACTGACCGAGTGTCTCGGATGGTGTGTGGCGATTGCCAGGATCCTCACGAACAACTCGATCGCGAGCGTCCCAGCATCGAGTGGCCGCGCAGGACTCGAGCGCCTGTACGCACGCCTTGCGTGTACCTTTGCAGCGTCTCCCAGCACACTCTATAAGCTGTGAGCGTGCGACTCACCTCTTCGTCGCTGCTGTTGACTCCGCCTCGTGCGAACACAGGGACCTCGGTGGGAACAAGATCACCAAGTTCGACGCCATGTTCAAGGACCTCACGTACCTGTACGCCCTCGCGCTTGGTTTTGAGCGGGTGTGGACGATGCGCCGCTCCCACTCACTCGCAACACCCACATGTTCGTCCGAACGCACTGCGACTCGCACCATTAGGAACCTCGAGCTCAACAGCCTCACGACGGTGCCAGCAACGATTGCGCAGCACAAGGGACTCAAATCGCTGTACGTGGCACCACTACTGTTACTCCGGCAGTCTTTGCTACGAACTGAGCGTCCAGCCAGAGAGAGCACACGTGTGCTGCTTGCCGATCTACCATTCACTCACTCCCACTCGTGTATTGGCCACAAGGATCTTGTCAAACAACCCGATCAAGAGCTTTCCAAGTGACTTGGCGCTCGAGGAACTCGAAGATCTGTGCGTCGCCCACTTGCTCCTGCGGCTGCAGCACTCGCACTTCGTCTTTGTCAGACTGACTGACTTTGAGCCGCTCTGTCCTGACGAACAGGCTCCTCGAAGGCACTGCGATCACGACGTTTGAAGCGACGAAGCTGCGCAACCTCAAGTCACTGTACGTCCGTCTTGCTCACTCTCCTGACGGTGCTCTTTGATCCTCATCCACTCACACGCACTGGATGTGCTGGCGTTCGACAGCTACTTGAGCAAGACGAAGCTGACGCAGATCCCGCCAGTGGTCTTCACGTACAAGAAGCTCGAGACGCTGTACGCTCCTCTCTCTCTCTCACTCTCTCTCAACCTCTCGCCTTCACGTACCCTGACGGACAGACCAGACTGACGCTGTGCTGTGAAATGGTCGCGCGTCGCTAGGGCGATCACGGACATGCCAAACATGAAGAACGTGTCGCTCACGATGGCGCAAGCGACGTTCCTCAAGCAGCTCAAGTCGTTCTACATCATGAACGTCGACGTGCGCAAAGACTGTCCGGCGGAGAAGCAAGAGACGATTCACATCCAGACGTTCTGCATCTCGGACAAGCCAGTGACGAGCAAGCCCAAGCACCACCACAAGCACCACCGTGGCGACGCCACCAAGGGATCGCCAGAAGCGATGGCGACGCAGAAGGCGACGCCAGTTGAAGAGACGAGCACGACGCTCCTGGTCACTACGGACAGCAGCAGCAACAACAACAACACCAACAGCAACAACACGCTTGTCGTGGCGCTGAGCAGTGCGACTGGCGGCTTCATGGCGGCGATCGTGATCGTGCTTGTCGTGATGATGCGCACGAAGCGCAGCGCTGCGGCGACTGAGACCGAGTCGACGAGTGAAGAGGACGTTGCAAGCGAGGCCAACGCCGCGGAGATCCAGAACAGCAACAGCGCGCTCAATGTCGTGAGCGTGTAAGCGCCGGCAAGAGTCACGGACAGGAGCTAGCCTCCAGTACTCGTATGATTGTGTAGCGCTGGCGCAGCAATCAAAGCGAATGACTTGCCATCTCTCGTCTGATAGCTGCAATGGAGTGTCTAGCAACGCTACGAAGCCAACCTCCGTCTTGCCGCGGGCTCCCGCGCCACTCAAAGCACGCGGTCGTGCATCGTCCAAGGACACTCGAGGGCGTCCAGCACTCAGCCAAGCTGATTTACGATCTGCACCCATATCATATCGTTGATTTTATCACTATCTGACCACAGTATCTACTGAATTTTGTCACTATAGGATTCCCAACGCCAGATCGACGATCTGCATGGTCATCATCACCTCGCCATTCAGCGATCGTCGCTCGCGCTCGCACGTCACCGCCTCCTTTCATCACCTCCAGCAGCAGCAGCAGAAGCAGCGATGGCGATGAAGCTCGCGCTCGCGCTCGCCACTGCGCTCGCAGCGACGACTGCGACGTACGCAGCCGAGTACTGCGCCGCACCAGCGAACACGCTGCACTTTGACTGCGAGAAGCTCTGTGGGAACCGGCTCATGCCGTGCATGAAGTCGAGCTCGTCGTGCGCGATCGAGTGCTTCCCGCTCGCGCTCCAGACCGATAAGCAGCTCAAAGTGAACTCGCTCACGTTCTTCGTGACGTTTGGGAACACGTCGGTCACGCCGCCAGTCACGCCGGCCAAGTCGGGTAATGCAACGAACAGCTCAGCGCCGGATGCGACGGTCACGTTTGCGTCGCTCTTTGCGATGAAGAGCAACGACGAGATCCAGCGCATTGAGCAGATCATGGCGCCAAAGAACGTCACGGTCGTGTACGTCCATGCGTATCTGTCTCGGACTGAAACTAGGACGGTCGATGGCGTGACACGTGCTGCTTGTGCCCACACTCACGCACATCTGCGCATCTGCTACTACGTACAACAGGACACTGCGCGGCGGTGCGTCGCCGAACGACACGGTGAAGGGACAGGTCGCGAACGTCGCGTTTGCAAACAACTTGCTCGGCAAGAGCCGCCAAGTGCTGTCGCTCTCGCTCGAGAACTTCAACCTCTCGAGTGCCGTGAACCCGCTCCTGGACTGGATCGTGTCGTCCAGTCTCGATACGCTGAGCTTCTCGAACGGGCTCCTCACGACGTTCCCAGACAAAGCGCTCAAGATCAACAAGCTCCGGAACCTGTACGTAGTTGGTGTGAGTGATGGCTGGCTGGCTGGGCTTGCCATGTTGTTCTGATTCTTTTGCTCGGATTGTGCTTGCAGCGACTTGAGCTACAACAACATCGCACGTGTGAACGAATCCATCGCCAAGTCGACGACGCTCCAGATCCTGTACGTGGTGCTGCTTTGGTTCGAATGAGTGGACGGTCGGAGACGACTGACTGACTGCTATGACTGCCATGACTGACCTCTCGTGTCTTGTTTCAGGGACTTGACTGGGAACGCCATCACAGAGATCTTGACAGTGAAGACGTTCCCGAAGCTCAAGTCGCTGTACGAGCCTCAGCGCGACACGCTCCAAGGCATCGACCACGTGGTGTGATCGCTCACTCGATTCTCGCTATTCAAATGTGTGCGCAGGCGTCTTGGACAGAACGGAATCACGACGGTCCCAGCATCGAGTGCGCGTCAGGGACTCATTGAGCTGTGCGTTCTGATTCTTTTGCTTCACTTCGCACATGGAGACAGTGCGACACCACTTGGACTGATTCACGATGGCAATGCGCTAGGTACCTGAACGAGAACAAGATCAGCAAGTACGAGGCGTCGAACCGCGACCTCATCTTTCTGTACGTACGCCTCGGATCTGCTTTCGTCCTCGCACACCTGAGCCCATGACGCTCACAACTCGCGCTCGTCCGGTCTGTCTGCTCACTGAACGATCTAGGGACTTGGCGGCGAATGCGCTCTCTGACGTCCCGAGCACGCTCGGATTCCACAAGAAGCTCAAGAACCTGTGCGTCTGATGCGCTCTCTCTCTCTCACGCTTGTCTCACTTGTCTGATGCAAATGCCGGTGACCCGGAAGACTTACGCACCTCTGTGTGAACTGCACTCTCTGATTCGCCCGTCAGGCGCCTCTCGAACAACAAGATCTCGTCGTTCCCGCTCAACGCGTCGATCTCGACGCTCGAGACGCTGTATGTCGCCGCGCGCGCTCTTTGCCATCGCGCTCCTGGCTCGCAAGACCTCAGCACTCACTCGCTTGCTTGTGTGGACCCTCAGTGAGATCACGCACAATGAGCTGACGACGTTCGAGACCAAGTTCCCTGGCCTCACAAAGCTGTGCGTCTCGCTTCACACGCGATCCATCCGCTGCTGCTACGAGTACCTGACGGACTGACGGACTGGCTCCCATGCTCTTGATGACTCTGCCGTGTCCTATTGGTGTAGCGACCTGAGCAACAACAAGTTCACAAAGTTCCCAGCAGTGATCTTCACGATGCCGAAGCTCAAGAACTTGTACGTGCCACTTGGACTCGTGCACGCGCTATCGATCTCACTCTCAGTCTCGCTCACGTACGCCTCTCTCGCTCTCGCTCTTGCTCTTACGCTCTCGCTCTCGCTCTAGGCTCATTGCAAACAATTCGATCGCAGACATCACGTTCACGAAAGACCAGGCGACGTTCCTCACGAAGCTCCAGTCGCTCGCGATCGACACGAAGTACATCAGTCTCGACTGTAACGCGGATCGGCAGCAGAAGATCCACAACTTTACGTACTGCATCACGGACAACCCGCCAAGCGCCAGTACCACCGCGAAGCCCAAGAGCGTGCACCACCACAAGCACAAGAGCCACCACAAGCACAAGAGTCTGAAGCACTCGCACAAGCGCCACCACTACGCCGAGCCGCCGACCGTGGCCCCAGCGACCGAAGCGCCAGCACTTGTCAAGGCGGAAGAGACGTCGACGACGCTCCTCGCCGCGGCGGACAGCAAAGACAGCAACGCCAGCAACGACCCGCTTGCCATGGTGCTGAGCAGTGTCGCCGGTGGTTTCATGGCGGCGATCGCGATTGTGCTTGTCGTGAAGCTGGTGCGCAAGAACCGAAGCGCGGCTGCTGCTGCTGACGTGGTTGAGACAGCCGAGTCGAAGGATGACGAAGCGAAGATGGCGAGCGACGCTGCCATCGAGAAGGACGCTGAACGCCAGGACGCGGCGAGCGAGAGCGACGACGACGACAACAGCTTTGGCGTCGTGCGCGTCTAAGCTAAGCTGAGCTAAGCGCGAGCCGAAGCGAGAGGAGATACGGCGAGAGAGTGCAAGGTGTCAGCCAGGACGACGGACAAGCAGCGTCGATTGGCTCTTGTGTGGCCAATGGCTACGGAATCTCAATTGCAGATGGCCACATATTCGTACTTGAACGAATCGGTACACTACTGTTATGGCGTGGTCACGCTAATAGATGTTGTCCACACCACGACTTGGACGACGCAGAGCCCGCCAGTCAAATCGCCAGCCAGAAGCGCCAAGGAACGCCGCACACGAGCCGCTCGCGCGCTAGGTTGCCGTCGTCTCTGTGTCTCTGTCGTCGCCATCGCTGCCATGTTCTGCCTCAAGTCGCTCGGCTCGGCGCTCCCGCTCGCGACCGCGCGTCGCTCTGGCGCGTCGGCCGCGTTCGCGAGCACGTTCTCGGCGATCCCAACGGACGGCATTCGTCTCAACACGCTGCACGACAACGACGGTGCGCACAAGCGCGGCAAGCGTCTCGGTCGCGGCATTGGCTCCGGCAAGGGCAAGACGTCTGGCCGTGGTCACAAGGGTCAGAAAGCGCGCTCGGGCGGTGGCTCGGGCCGCGGTCCAGGCTTTGAAGGCGGTCAGACACCGATCTACCAGCGCGTGCCAAAGCGCGGCTTCAACAACAAGTACGTCGCTCAATCGATGGCGCTGTCTGTACAAGTGCGACCGAGTGGCTGTGCTTATATGTACATGACTGTGTATGTGTGTGGACGACCTGTAGGTTCGCGACGCCAATGGAGCCTGTGAACCTCGACAAGCTCCAGCTCTTTGTCGACATGGGCCGCCTCGACGCGTCGAAGCCGATCACGCTCAAGGAGCTCGTGGACTCGGGCCTCGTGACGTGCTCACGCGTGAAGCACGGGATCAAGCTCTTGGGCAAAGGCGCGCAGCACTTGAGCTCGCCGCTGACGATCGAAGTGTCGCAAGCGTCGAAGGGTGCGATCGAAGCGGTCGAAGCCGCTGGCGGGAGCATCACGTCGGTGTACCACAACCGCTTGGCGCTCCGTGCGCTGCTCAAGCCGCACAAGTTTGAGCTCATCCCGCAGTTCGCGCGCCCGAACCCGAAGAAGCTGACGTACTACACGAGCTTCGAGAAGCGCGGGTACCTCTCGCCCGAGATCCAAGCGAAGAAAGCGGCGCTTGCGAACAGCGGCGACTCGGAGTAGAGCAGCCGAGCTGTCGAAATGGGCAGTTGTCGACAGTGTCGAGAACGTCGACAAGCAGCACGAGCATAGACAGCAGCAGCAGCAGGACAGAGAGTGCGAGACGAGTGCATCGGGAGTACACAGCACGCAGGTGCCCTACACGCTCGCCTCCCTGTCATCTCTGCGTCTCTGTGTGTGTCTGTGACTCTGTGTGGGTATGGCAAAGAGACTCGGCCGTAGACAGTGTGTCCTAGACAAGGCGAGGTCGGTCCTCGAGCTGGCGTAGCTGACCGACCAAGCGACCCTGTCGAGTGCGAGTGACAGTGTGAGTGTGAGTGTGCCTGTGGACCTCACGGTGGCGATGGGATAGCTAGCTCAGCACAGAGGTGATCGAATGGACCGATCGACGGACCTGTCGGGGCTTGATCACGTGCAGCAACAGCACGGAGAAGAGCGCGACGACGGTCGAGCCGATGAGGATCGCCGCCACTGCAGAGCGCGTGACAGCCATGCGGTTGTACTGCTGCGTCTTCGCTGCCGCAGCTTGCGGACTCTCGACGTTGACTGCGAGGAAGAAGAGCGTGACGACACTTGCGAGCAGGACGACGCAGCCAACCGTGACCCTAGAAGGCAGAGAGAGAGAGAGAGAGCGCGATAGCCGTCCATGCGTGAGGTGCGACGAAGGGATAGGAGAAGCGCTGTGAAGAGGTGAAGGACACGACACACATACGCACATCTTGCGTCCAGAAGCAAAGCCGACGACACAGACAACCGAGAACGCGACAGCGAGCACGATCATCGCAAAGAGCGCAGGGCCGAGACCCATAATCAGTGTCGAACCTCCTGTTGTTGCTGTTGCTGTGGATGCTGCGCTGGATGGCGACGCCATCACGGACACTGCAATTGCTGCAATGACGAGCCAAGAGCGTCGCGTGTAGGAGAAGCAGCAAGCATGGCGAGTGCGTGTGCTGGAGTGAAGCGTCATGATCGAGAGTGCGCGAACGAAGCAGTGAGGCAGTGAAGCAGTGAGAAGTCGGGTCGAGCAGACAGACGTTACTTGATCGTGTTGTGTGAGTATGGTACTATGGTTGGAGTGCAGCGTTCATACTCTCTACGCCTCGACCGTGTCGCCGCCGTACTGACACGCCTCCCAGCTCGTCACGAAGTCTCTGCACGGCTCCACGCTGTTGCCACTTGCATCGGCGCACGTACGTAGCTGACGAAATCGTGCTGCGCAGTCTACTCGGACAGACCCAAGGCCGTGCATGCGTGCCCAGTCGTTGTCGTTCATAGTTGCTGGCTGCGTAGGCTCGTTCTTTAGCCTCTGGTGGGGACTCACACGAGCAACCGGCTTATCTGGCGGGAGTCCCCGACTGCGCGCCTCGCACGCGCGCCACTGCTTGAGGTACCACGTGCACGGCTCGGTGTTATTGCCGTTTGCTTCGACACACGCTTTGAGTTCGTTGCGCATCGCTTCGCACGACTGCGTCGACGGCGCAGATCCGCTTGTCACGAACGTCCGCGTCTCGGTGCTGTCGACACTGCCGCTGCCAAAACTGCTGCTACCGCTTCCACCACTGCTGCTGCCGCCACTAGTACCACCGAATGTCCCCGTTGGCGCCTCGTGCGACCCATTCGTGTGCTCGTCGCTGATCTTGGGCAGCGGTTTGACGCGAAACACGCCGCCTGTGCTGCTGTAACCCGTGCCGCCGCCGCGGCCGCCACCTCCGCTGCTTCTGCCAGAGCGTCCGCCTCCCCCGCCGCATCGCGCGCTCACCATCTTGCGCTTGCTGTGTGTGTCGAGTGAGTGAGTGAGTGTGTTCGAGGTTGGGATTGTGAGAGTGAGGACGACGCAAGCGCACTCGAGGTGCATCCGAGGTCGTCCTTCGCAGAGAGCTGCACGCTTTGAACCTTCGAAGCATGTGGTGGCACACACTCGTTCGCAAGAGTGTTTGCGAGTCCAGTCAAAAGGCAACAAAATCAAGATCCAGGAAAGTGCGTGGTTATCGACCGTGCAGCATCTACTATACTCTCTGTATTTTTATGCATCTATTCATGCAGGCAATACAGATTCCAAGTATAGCGCACTGGAGCTCCAAGCTTCAAAAGTTACTACTTGCGCTTCGTCTTCAGCTGTGAGGATGTCTTGCTGCTCTTCTCTTCACAGGCGCGCCATTGTAAGAGGTACCAACTGCATGGATCTGTGCGGCCACCGTTTGCTTCAATGCACGCGCGGAGCTCCTTGAACTTGCTCGTGCACGACTGCGTCGCTGGACCAAACGGACTCGTGGACGAGTGTGCGCGAGCCCAGTCGTCGTCGTTGAGACCTGCTGCCGGACTCGCTGGCTTTGCAGACTGCGAGGCTCCAGCGTCTGAGTACGATCCGTGCGCTCGGCTACCGGCTGAACCTGTGTACGGCGTGCCGTACGTGTAGTGACCGTTTTCGTGACTCTTGTCGTCGCTCTTGTGCGCGCGACCGCGATAGCCGCCACTGCCGCGATAGCCGCCGCCACCACCGGAGCGTCCACCACCACCACCGCGTGGCATCTTGGATCAGAGTGTGCTAGAGTGTATTGGAGGCCGAACGTGTGTGAATGAAGAGGGCTTTGTGCTGCTGCGGCTGAATCACACGCAGATCGTGGAGCGCATCGCATGCACTCACTGTCATGAGTGTTGGAGGGAGTGTACCCATGCCCAGGAAGGTTCAGCACTCATGGGTTTGAAGGTCGTCGAATCCATGCGATGAGTTTTCGAGCCAAGAGCGAGAGCATGCGTTTGTTTTGCTTGGGCGTCATCCTACATGGCGAGCCTACTTGATGCTAGAGAGCTCGCGGCCTGGATCGGCTCGAGCTGTGACTGCCAAGGAGGACGAGGATGCAGGACCACGAGGCTCGCAGCCAGCTACGTGCGTTGCAAGTCATACTCCTGCGGCCACTGTCGAGCGAGTACTGGGTCGCTCAACATCGAGTTGACACAGCGCCGCAGAGCGAACGACCAAAGCAAAGTCGAGGGACGAGTGGCAGACCTCTACTCTCGATGGCGATGACTGACTACGTAGCTGGTGTGACTGGTGATGTTTGATAGTGGGTGTGGCGGCGCGTTGGGTGTTGCCTTTACGATACTATCGGACTCAAGTGTGACGATCGCAACGGCGCTCACAGCCTCGGGGGCTGGACAGCGTCGCTGTCAGCATCGGATGTGTGAGTACGAACGCCGTCGCTGTACTGGCATGCTCCCCAGATCGGCAGGTACTTCGCACTCGACTCCAAGGTGCTGTCGTTTGGATCGACACACATGCGCAGCTGCCGGAACCGCGCTGCGCAGTCTTCTCGTATGGATCCGAGTCCATGCGTGCAAGCCCAACTGTTGTTGTTGCCGTTCTCCGGCTCGGTCGGTATTGGTTGTGGTTTGTCCATAGGTACGCTTCTTGTGCGGTGGCGATGTGTGTCGAACGAGCCACTCCCTCTGCCTCCGCGATAGCTGCCGCCACCACTGCGACTGCTACTCGAGTGTCCGCTGCTACCGCCATGGGCACTCGCCATCCTTTTGAGGCAATGCTTACTGTGTGATCTGTGACGGAGAGTGTCGAGTACGCTCGGTAGCGAGAATGCGAGACTGAGGACGCAGCGAACGCACTCTGCGTCTCAGCTGTCCATCGCACTCGCTCGCGGCCGAAGGCGAGAGTGTTGGCTAGAAGAACACCCAAGTGTTGCTCGATTCAGGACGTCAGGTCTTTGAACCCATTGGCCAGCGCCAGCGTCGAGTGCCATCGGCGTATGACCTCCGTCATGTGCGGGTCGTGAGTGACCACGTCGCTCGTTCACTACATTACGCTCCAGAGGCAAGCGAGTGTCCGTGCGACGCCTTGACGACGACGACGACGACCCTCGAGATCCTTTCGCTGAAAAGGCGGCGATCCTTCGCGATTGATCGACCTGGACGCCACGCCAACTTCCAACTCCCACTCGCTCAAGCGCCAACAGCGAGCCCTCCACCGAGTCGAGGCAGCAGCAGTGCGCGCGTTCAAGAGCGACTATGACGCCACCACCGACGCGCGACACTGCGCACACAATCGCGCCGACTGCGAATGTCCCGCGCGTGCTCGAGTTCGCGCCGGCGTGCAAGCAGCTCGCGCTCATGCTCCTCGGTCTCTACGCCGAGCTTCGCGGTCTCGTGGTACCGCGTCTGGTGGGACTCGCTCATTGGCGTGCTCGTCAGCGCCGCAGGCTACTACGTCCTGCGCGACACGAACGCCGAGCTGAACCAGAAACACGTCCAGCTCGTACGTCTCTCTATCTCTCTCTTTGTATCGCTCTAGCTCTCTACGTATGCGCGTGGACCTGGAGCCTAACACACGAGCTGTGTGCGTGCATGTGCGGATCGATTGCGATGGCAGTACTACTATGGCACGGTCGCGACAATGCTGAGCCACGCCGTGGCGTTCGGTGTCGTGCTCTTCTACATCATCAAGGTCTACGTGCACAACGACCTCCTCGGCATCGACGCGATCCACGAGAGCGACCCTGGCACTGCGCTCTTTGTCTTCCTCCTGCTCTTCCTCGCGATCGAGATGCTCGTGAACGTACGTCTCGCCTTCTTGCACACTTGCTGCTATCGCCTCGTGAATGCGTGCGCTAGCCACCATCTCACGCACGTGCGTCCGAACGGTGCGCGTGCACGCACAGGGCTTTGCGATCCAGCGCGCGTTCAACCTCTGCGCTGAGCTCGCGCGCAACGACTTCTTCGTGCGCGGCGGGTCGTCGCGTGTGTGAGATGCCGCGCTTGCAGCAATCGAGACTAGCAGCAATCGAGTCTAGTGTTTGATACATATACATGCATGCATGTGGATTCTATTGACGTTGAATCGAAGCGGTTCCTTGGCGCTTGATACTTAGTATCAAACGCAAGATGGACCACGAGCACGAAGAGCAAGCGCAGCGGAGCGCTGCTGCTGCGCTTCAGGAGCGCGCCGAGTACCTCGAAGCCGTTGCGCACCGCGTCGAGGCGTACGAGCGCTGCGCCGCTGCGATCGCGGCCACCACGGCGTCGCTCCAGGAGCTGAGCGCGAACCTCGACGCGATGAAGCGCGCCGCGCAGCAGCTCAACACGTTCACGAGCGGCTGGCTCGCAGTCTGGAAGCGCACGTGAGCAGCAGTCTTCGCGAGCACAGCTACAGCCACACATGGCGTCGTCTTTGCGCATGCACACGCTCACACGAGACGCATGGTGCCACACTGCTTCGCTCTCGCGTACGCACACACACGCACATGCGCACACCCACGATGATAAGCCAGGTGTATTTATCGAGACGTTGGAATAGAAGTCTGCTCGGATCCGTCGTCATGCGCAAGACCTTGGAGGTGTGTCTGCGTGTCTGCGGCTGTGGATCGTTCGCGTTGGCCTGAGCTCATTCGAGCGACTCTTCACGGTCATCATGGCGACGCGCAACAGCAGCAGTGTTGATGGCGGGAAGGAGCAGCAGCAGCAGCGGCGGCAGCGCCATCCGTGGAACCCGTCGACGAGACTGCGCACTGTCGATCGTGCGCGCGCTGAGTGCGTCAGTGGCGCTGGACCCGCACAGAGTGCTGGCGGCGCGAATCGCGAGCAGAGCGACCCGACTGCACCAGCATCAGTGCACAGCGCAGCCCCACGTCGCACCAAGTGCGAGCGACAGCCCAGACCCACAACGTCCGATCACACACAACGTAGTCACTGCGTGCTTGATCCACTGCAAGACCAAGACGCAGTGACGCCATCGATCGACTCGGTCGAGAGCACGCGTGCGATGATTGAGCGCGCGGTGTCGCTCGCATTCACAGCAGCAGCGACGCTCGACCAGACGACGTTCGAGGACCCGCGCGAGTCCGTCGACTCGAGTGCATCACCGCAAGAGCCTCTCGAGGGCAAGGAGAACTCTCGCGCTCACGTGAGTCTCTCTGTGAGGGAGCGCCTCTGCCACATTGGCGCCATTGGAGGTACTACCACCCTGCGTGCCGTGCTTGTCTACAGGTCAACCGCCGCCCTGAGCAGCCACTGTCCGACCGAGCCACTGCCGCAACGCTGCAGCAGCTCGAGACCAAAGCAGCTCGAGCGCTCGACACAAGCTCTGCACTGCAGCGCCAGCAGCGCCAACGACGCACCGAGCGCTTGGAGCATCTGCGCCATGCAGCAGAGCAGACTCACGCGAGCCACGCGTTCCACCAACGCATGGCAGCAGCGACGCTCGCGTACCAGCAGCGCAAGCTCGCAGTCGAATCGCTCCACGCGCGCATCGAGCGCGAGATCCAGTACCTCGAAGCCACGGCTGCCGACTTGCGCAAGCGAGTGCGTCTGTGTCCATCTGAGTGCATCCGTATGGGTCTGTACAACGCACTGACAGGAGTCGCGCTGCTCTGTAGGACGCACTGCTCGACGACGCGTTCGCGACGTTCGAGACGATGCTGCGGCTCGAGTGCAGTGGATCATCGCCACCGCCGCTGCGCCAGGACGAGTGCATGGACAACGATCTCAAGCAGTGAAGGCACAGATCGGCAGAGAGAGAGAGAGCGAGAGCGTGCTGTGAGGATGAGGATGGTGGTGTGTTGAGCTAGAACGTGTTGACGCGGAGCCATCGGATGCCGCGCAAGCCGTTGCCAGCGGCGATGTTGGTCTCGAGTCCGTTGATGATGTATCCGGACGCTAGGCGCAGAGCAGACGTCGCAGTCGTAAGCAAGAGAGTGAGCGTGACGTCCTGATGCTGGTGGTGCTGACAGCGTCCCTCACCTGCGTTCGACTCGCCCTGATGATGCAGCACGACCGTCGGGAGCTTGTTTGGGTCGTAGTCGGACGTCTGGAGCAAGAGCGAGTCCTTGAGCATGAGCTCGCGCTGCTGCGGCGTGAGACTCGGCTGTCGCGCAGGCTGTCGGTCGTTGCGGCTCTCGTCCAAGAACCTGCAGTGTGAGCGATGCAGTGTGAGCGTTGGTGCGAGCGAGCTACGCAGCAGTGCAAAGCCACTCAAGTCCAAGCTGACGCTCGCACCGCAGCTCCTCGGCTGCAATGTCCGTCTCGCGATTGTGGTCTTCGTCGTACTCGAGCTCGAACGTGCCGTCATCATCGTCGACGCGTACGATCGTCGCGGGGAACCAGAGACCATCGAGCTCGCGCTCGACGCGTGCGCCGACGCAAAAGCCGCTGCGGCTCTGGTCGTGCTTGCGGGTCTCTGCACTGCCATTGCGCTCGTCGTCGAGCTCGTCGTCGTCGTCTAGCGCGACGCTCGCGCGTGCGTTTGAGGGCTTCATGCTCGCGTGCTTGTCGACGTCGCCTTGAAGCGAGCGCGGCGACGCGAGACCTCAAATAGAACACACTGTCCTGAACACCGCCTTCGACTCCGTCAGAGTCCGAGAAGAAGTGTCTATTGAGCTATGCTAGTAGTGATGATACAGATGCCGTCGTCTCGTTAGACGACGCGATGCACTGGCGGCGTCACAGGTGCTTGCGCGTACGCGAGCTCGAGCGCGACTGCGTGCGCTGGCTCGACCTCGACGCTCGCAGACACTGGCGCTGGCTTTGGCGAGTAGTCGTTCACGACGCGAATCGGGAAGCGGCCATGTGCGAGCCACTGCGACGCGCGGTCGAGGCGCTTCGCGAGCACGACGCGCAGCAGCGTAAAGTAGACGAGTCCGAGGACCGCACCGTTTGCGCTGCCGATTGCGACTTGGAGAACGGTGTGGTCGCCGAGGTAGAGGCGGCCGTACGGCACTGGCGCAAAGAGCAGCACGGCTGCAGCGATCGCGAGCGTCTTGTGGTGGAGCGGCCAGCGGCGACCGAGCCCAATGCCAATCTCGAGCATCGCCCAGAGACAGTAGCCGACAGCGTTCGTTGTGTGCCCAGACGGCATGCCCGTGCTCTTGATGCACGAGCCGCACGGCCGCGCACACTCGGCGCAGTGCCCGAGGCTCTTGACAAGGATCGACGACGTGAGCACCGAGACGATCGGGATGAAGCAGAACGCAAACACGCGCGTCCACGTGAAGCGCCGGCGCGCGACCATCTCGAGCGTGATCGCGGCAAACACGAGGTACGGCACCATGCCGTAGAACGCGAACGCAATGTCCCAAAAGCCCACATCGGTCGTTGGGAGCGAGAAGCTGAAGAGCGACTTTGTCATGAACGTGTCACTGCACGGACCGCGCGCGCAGCGCACCGAGTCGGCGCCACAGAGCTGACAGCACTCGTCGCGTGAAAAGCAGCTCGGCGGCTCATCGTCGCTGCTGTCGCTGTCGTCGCTGTTGCTAGCGCTGCTCGCAACGTCGCTTGCTGCTGCTGTTGTGTGGAGTGTCGAGAGCGCGATGAGGACGCTCACGAGCAAGAGCACGAGCAGGCGCAAGGACGCGCGGCGTTGTGGTGCTGAAAGTCGGAGTGGCATCGTTGCCAGTCGGAATGGGTGTGATAGCGCTTGTCGAGGCACGCGCGAGTTCGAGAGTGCCTCCTCATGCGAGTGCCGTCGCTCGAGCAGGACGCGAAAAAAGAACCCGTCTGAGCGTGCGTCGTGAACATGCGCGAGCGTGAACAGGAGCATGAACATGAGCAGATCACCCATTCATCTCATTCGTTCGTTCGTCCAGTCCTCGGCGTCAACAAGTGTCCCAGACGTCTCGCAGGCGTCAACATTGTCACAGACGCCGTCGTTACGTCTCGATGCAAGCGTCTTCACGTCCGTCTTGGCCAACGCCATTGGAACCAACAAGGCTGCGGTCGTGGCGGCGTTCACGACACGAAGACAGGTGCGATGGATGGATGGATGGATAGACAAGAAGATGCACGGTAGGTCCACCCTCGCGACTCTCAAATGGCTGCTCACACACTCACAGCGCCACGTGCGGCGCTGCTGCTCTCGCTCTCAACGTTGCTGAGCTCCGTGTCGCTCGCGGCGTGGGCAGCATCGGTCGTTGGTGTCTTTGCTGCACCACGGCGCTTCTTGTACGCCATCACGACAACCACAATGACGGCTGCCGCCATGAAGCCGCCTGTTGCGCTGCTCAGTGCGACGACCAGCGTGTCGTCGCCCTTGCTGCTTTGGTTCGCCATTGGCACTGGGACTGTCGTGCCGGGTTCTTCAACTGGAACCAGGATCGGCATCGCTGCATCCATCGGTGCTTGCAGAGCTTGTGCGACGTGGTGGCTCTTGTGCTTGTGGTGGTGGTGGTGCGCGCTCTTGGTCACAGCTGAGCCAGTGAGGCAGAACGTGAACTGCTTGATCTTCATCTGGTCCGCGACAGCGCAGTTCGTGCGAATGGCGCTCTTGTCGATGCTAAATGACTCGAAGCGCTCAAGGGCGTTCGCTTGCTCCGTCGTCAGCGTCGCGTCCTTGATCGGGTTGCCATCGAGGAGTCTGCGTGAGTAGCACAAGCGTGAGCGCATGTGTGAGTGCGGCTCGACAGCAGTGTGGCGGATGCATGAAGCGCGATGGACTCACAGTGTCTTGAGGTTCTTGAGCGTGAACACCACAGGCGGGATCACAGTGAGCTTGTTGAACGAGAGGTCCCTGTTCGAGCGTGGGCAGACAGAGTGAGAGTGAGTGTGAGCGCTCGTTCCCACACAGCCAGATGCACGCGAACAACGTACAGGTGCTTGAGGTCTTGGAACGTGGCGTCGAACGCCGTGATCTGGTTGCCCACGAGGTTGCTGTGCGCACGTGACACGAGTTGCGTAGCGTTAGGTGGTGTGCGTAGTCGCACTGAGACCCTGAGCAATGTGCAAGACGTACAGCTTCTCGAGCGTATCGCGACTACTCGCTGTCGATACGCTCGTGATCGCGTTGTGGTTGAGCGACCTAGCAAACGCACCACAAAGACGCAAGCGAATCGGTCAGGACGAGAGCACGCAAGAGGAGGATCCTGGAGAGATCACAGGGTCGTACAAGATCTTGAGCGTCTTGGGGAGCCCTGCTGGGAACTCGACAAAGTCGTTGTTCATCAGCATCCTGTCGTCACGAACACGTGCAGTCGAGAGAGATGTGTGTCAGTTGAACCAGGTACGCGTTTGTGCGAGCCAGCTCCAGTTCGCCACGAGCACGTGCACGCTAAGACGGGCAATAGCAAGACGCACAAGGTCGTCAGTGCCTTCGTGTCGACTGGC
Organism: Globisporangium parvum; assembly: GCA_023333885.1. Lineage (NCBI taxonomy): Eukaryota > Oomycota > Peronosporomycetes > Pythiales > Pythiaceae > Globisporangium > Globisporangium parvum. Next base: position 42,841 of record JAASFT010000055.1, read on the forward strand.
GCGCTGATCTTCGAGATCGTGTTGTTGCGCAGGTCCCTGATCGAGAGAAACAGAGGCTGTGAGCGCCAGCTCCAGTACACTCGAGGAGCACAAGGTCGCAGTCGTGGACGTACAGAGACTTGAGCGCCGCCAGCGACGCGACACTCGATGGGAACGTCTCGATCAAGTCGTTCCCAAGCACGAGGTCCTGGACGTCTTTTGGGAGACTCGCCACGAGCTTGTCGGCTGTGAGCGCCAGGTTGAGGTTATCGAGCTGGACACTCGTGACCTGCGGGCTCGCAGCGAGCAAGTCGACCGGGATCTCGACGTTTGCGACGCGGCCCTTGACGCTGTGCCACGTCGACGAGCCGCCGCGAATGACGCTGCAGGTTCGCAAGAAGGCAAGACACTCAACGCGTGAGCCTCATCCTACCAGCAAGCAACTACCAAGAGACCAACTGGTCTCATGGTCCAATCAAGCGCGTACATTCTGGTTGTGGCCTTCGACAACTTCATCGGCGCGATCTTGGCGAGGTCGTCGTTGCTCTTGACGGCCGCTTCGATCGGCTCGTCGACCACAGACGCTGGCAATGGCGTCTTGCTCGCGAGCTCCTGTGGGCTCTTCCACTTGCCGTACGAGATCACGAGCCAGAACTCCTGCTGCCCCGTTTTCGAAGACGTGAGGTACGGCTGGAGGCACTCGAGCTTGCAGTCTGCACCAGCACCTGCAGATGCGGTGCACGGCTCGGAGGGCTGGCACGTCTTGGCACACTCGTCAAAGAGGAGCGTGTTCGCTGGCAACTTGCATTGCTCGGCCGCCTCGGTCGTCTGCGAGAAGGATGCGAGCGCAAGTGCGAGCACGAGTGTTTGGGCTACGATCTTCATGGCTGCGTTGCACCACGTGTGAGGAGCTTGCGAGGCTGGAGTCGAGAGCAGCACGTGCGCGACGCGAAGCCAATTGCCGAATGGCTCACTGAGCTGTTGCTGGCAAGCGCAGGGCGAGCAAACGAAGGGTGTTCGCTGATCGCCAATGCCATCCGTCGTCGCGAGACCGCCTGGATACTGCTGCGACGCGCTCGAGACACCTCCCAGCCGCATGTCAAGCCCAGGTGTCAGCCTCCTGATTTGATTTGCACTTGCAGAAAATCACCACTCCAACATCAGCACGAATGGCTCGCGAGCACGCACTTCTGCTCGCTTTGCTGGCGTGTACTGTGGCGCGATCTGCTGGCACGACTCGCTCCACTCCATGGCTGCACGCGCATCCAAGCTTGCGTGTATCCAAGACGTTCACCACGTCTGTGGACGAACTCGCAAGCGCACTTGCGTAGAGTCGAGCGAGTACGACAACGCACGCCAGTCTTCGAGCGCGCGTTCCAAATCGCTCTTGCAGCGACGGTTGTCTTCGCACAGTTGATCGTGAGCGACCTGGTGCGCCTTGATGCTCCTCGGACGAAAAGAATCATATCAGATGCAAACTCACAATCACGTGATTGATTTCGCTTCAACATTTGACTTTGGTCTCACTCGCTCGCTCATTTCAACAGACGCAAGTGTACATCTGTTGCTCAGCTCGCGCGCGACGGCTCCGTGAGCTCCATAGGCACAGCTGACCAGAGCAGCGGCAGCACGGGTTTGCTCAAAAAGTCGACACCGTCGACGTCTTCGCCAAACATCAGCAGCTCGTCGTCAGCTTCGGCGATCGACGGCAAGAGGTCGTCGACCGAGCTCTCGTCGGCGAGGAACGCCTGCAGCAGCGCGTGTCTGCTTGCGACGTCACTGCTGTCTTCGGATTCTGCTAGCTGTGCATTCGTGACAGTCGTCGAAGTGGCGTGGTTGCTGTCGTGATTGTCGGCACCATCGTCGTCTCCTGCCATCTCTTCATCCTCGTCGTCAGGGCGACCACCGCTGCCATCCGCTCCATCGCCTTCACCTTCGTGCTTGCCATCGTCGTCACCGCCACTGGCATCGTCGTCGTCGTCGTCGTCGTGATTCTCGTCATCGACATCGCCGTGATGCTCGGTTGCCACGACTTCGATCCGGTCGTGTGCGACTGGGTACTGCGCAGCGTCTTCTTGCAGCGCGACGACGATCACTGGGAACTCGACGACTGCTTTGCGCTTGAGGTTGCTCTCGAGCGAGAGGTGGCCGTCGAGGCGGTAGAACTGCGGCTCTGATGCGCGCGTGAACTCTTTCCGAAGCAGCAGCAGCACGCGGTCGTGCCAGTCTGCGACTGCATACTTGCGCAGCTTGCCGCGGATCCCAGCGTTCTCCTACAGACACACGCGGCACGATCGATGAGCCCTACGCCCCAGTCGAGAAGCACACAAGCCCTCGGACAGACAAATCGACAGGCACTCGAGGACGTACCGGACACTTGGTCAAGTACTGCGCGAGCAACGCAAACAGCGTCTCGGAGTCGCGCGCCTTTGCTTCAAAGAGGTTCACAGGTGCGTCGGCATGTGGGAACGACCACTCGATGCGCCAAAAGAGCGCGTCCTTGCGCACGTCCATGTGCGACGTATTGCGCACACGCTTGCTCATGCCTGGCGCTAAGAGCGTGAGTGCGACGCCGCGCTTCGCTGCGTGCTGCACGAGGAGCTGGCACGGCACGGGGAAGCGCGTGAGCCAGTCACTAGCGACGTGCGGGTTGATCGCTTTCGCGTTGGCGCTAGAGCTACTGCCTTTGTGCTTGTTTGTCTTTGCGACTTTGCGCTTCTTGTGGCCGAGCGGCCGTGCGTCCGAGGCGCTGAGCTGACTGCGCGTCCGAGCTGCACTGCTCGCAGACCGCGCGACCTCTTCGAGAAAGAAGAAGTCTGTGTGCGTGTGCGATAGGAGAGAGCCACGCGTGTTAGTGTTGCTGCTGTCGCGCGCAGTGCAGCGGCAGTAGGGATGGATGGATGGGCGTACCGCTCGACAAGTCGGCGTCTGAGAACTGCTTGAGCGGGACGTACTTGGTCCGATCGCGCTTGCCGTCGCACGCAAACTAGCGAGGTGGACACACACACATCACTGTTAGCATCGATTTGAGCTGCCAAGCAACAGCAGCGCTGCTGCTAGAGCGACTCGCAGCCACGCACGTACCGCTTTCTTGTGGTCGAGACAGCACGCGAGCGAGCACGTGATGCGCTCGCAGCGCGGACAGCGGTACTTGACGTCGCTTGCGCTGCACGTGACGCACACAGGCGGCTCGTCGAGCTGCGTCTCTGGCACGAGCGCATCGTGCGAGCGCTTGCGGAGGTCGTCGTCCGTGTCCATCGGCGCTGCTGCCAGCGTCGTCGTCGTCGTCGTCGTCGTCGTCGTCAACGACTGCTCCGCCATCGCTTTGATTCTGAAATGGCTCGCGACGTTTTGGAAATTGGTGTGGCGTGGTGTGGCTGGCACAGCCAGTCATTTGACTGCCATCGCACATGTCGCACATAGCGACGAGCGCCACGACGACGAGCTCATATTCGCGCGAGCGCAGCAGCAGCAGCAGGATGGTGGACATTGAGATCGACGAGAGCAAGCTATGGGACCCGGTGGAGCGGCAGGCGTACATGGACGCGCTGCCGGAGATGTCGCTGTTTGAAGACCACATTGTCGAAGGCGACACGATGGTCGAAGCGATCCAAGCGCTGATCGAAGAGGGCGAGACCGCAGAGAGCCTCGCGCTCCACTGGAAGAACCAGGGCAACAAGGCGTTCGCGAACGGCAAGCGCAATGCGCGGTACTTCCCAGACGCGATCAAGTTCTACAACGACGCGCTTGCGTTTGCGCTCAAAGCATTGGCGCTCCCAGAAGCCGAGCGCGACACGAGCTTTGACATGCCAGAGCTCACGGCGATCATCTACAGCAACCGCGCTGCAGTGCACCTCGAGCTGCGCAACTACGCGAGCTGTCGCTCGGACGCTGCCAAGGCGATTCGGTACGACCCGTCAAGTGTCAAAGCGTACTACCGCGGTGCAAAGGCGTCGCGCATGCTGCGCAAGCCAGACGACACGCTGCGATACTGCGTCGAAGGGCTCAAGCGCGACCCGGAGAACAAGCTCTTGCTCGGGCTGCAGAAAGAAGGGCGGAAGCTCGTGCAGGAGCTCAAGCTCGAGCAGTACAAACGCGAGTTTGAGCACAAGAAGCGCCGCGCGTTCACGGACAAGTACCGCTTGCTCTGTGAAGCGCGGTCCGTGCGCGTCGGCCGCGCGCTCATTGAAGACGAGCGCGTGAAGCAGTACGAAGGCAAAGCGACGCTCGACCCGGAGACTGGCGCCATGGTCTGGCCCGTGCTCTTTCTCTACGACGAGCACAACGCGTCGGACTTTGTCCAGGTCTTTGGCGAGCACGACGCGTTCATTGAGCACTTGGCGAACATGTTCCCAGAGGACGGACCGTTCTGCGACTGGGACTCGGCTCACGCGTACGTGGCGTCGCAGCTCGTGGTCTACGCCGCGGCGAATGTGGTCTTGCCGTTTGCAAGCAACGACGAGTGGCACGTCGCACTGAGCGGCGAGAAAGAGAGCGACGACGACGAAGTCCGGCGCTTGCGGCGCGAAGAGCAGCACGACGCCAAGTCGCAGTTCTGGATCCGCGTCTCGCCGTTCTGCACGCTGCACCAGCTCCTGAGCCATAGCGAGTACGTCGTGCCGGGCATCCCAGTCGTGAACATCTTTGTGCGCGACTCGCCAGCGCTCGCAGACTTTCTCCGGAAGATCGAGCACAAGGTCATTGCGTTGGACCACGAGCAGCTCTAGGTCGTTGTTGCTCAAGTCATGGTGGCTTGACAAGAGTGTTTCTGTTATGACTCTTGCGCTTCGTAAGGAGTTGTGAGAATCGTGAATCGATGGGCAGTCAGTCCCACATAAACATACAAACACACAGATACGTGTGAGAATCGAATCGACTTGCTGCGATTGCTTCAGTCAAATGGATCGTGGACAGCAAAAGCGCGAGTTTTGTATCGCGAGCAGCAAAAAGCAGCACGAAGCGAGCGAGAATGGTACGTGTGCGCGGCGCTTTGTGTGTGTGTGTCGCTGGATGTGTCTGTGTCTGTGTCTGCGTGGGAGGACACGAGCGAGTGCTAACGACATTGCGCATGTGCGCTTGTTTGTGCTGCGCTTGCGGTGCGTTGCCTCTCCTTTATGACACTGCTGCTGCTGCTTGACGCCCGCGCAGTCTGGACTGATCCTCAACCCGAAGCCGTTCCTCGCGGGACTCACGGGCAAGCCCGTCGTCGCGCGCCTCAAGTGGGGCATGGAGTACAAAGGCATCCTCGTCTCGGTCGACTCGTACATGAACATGCAGCTCGCGGACACGGAGGAGTACATCAACGGCGAACCGGCTGGGAACCTCGGCGAAGTGCTCATTCGCTGCAACAACGTCCTCTTCGTCCGCGGCTTGCGCGAAGACGAAGTCATGGTGAAGGCATAGAACCACGAGCTGCAATAGCGTGGACACCGAGCACGCAGACCACGCGCTCTTGTAGTCTACAATCGCAAGCAAGCGAGCGACTGCTGCAGCTGCCTCATCGCTGAGCCAATCCATTGATATTTGCACGTTTGCTTGTTCACCGCTGCGACTCTCTCTCTCTATGGGCTGTAGCGCTTGGATCTGTTGCCCTGCGCAAGAACTTGCTTGTCGAACAAGAACTTGCTTGTCGAACAAGAACTTGATTTGCGCTACTTTTCACGAAATGCGTTCGTCTTGGGCTCGCGCTCGATCCACTTGAGCTCGTTCCATGGCCAGATCTGCAACAACAGCATCAATTTGCGTTGCGCAAGGGAGAGTGAGAGAGTGAAAGGCAGGTGGCTGGTTGTATGCGATGCGCGCGTGTGCTAGCGACGTACGCGCAGGACGACTCGGCCTTGGATGAGCGCGTACGGCACAGGTCCGTAGTACCGCGAGTCGTGCGAGTCGTGCTTGTTGTCGCCTTCGAGCCACACGTGGCCTTTGGGGATCTGCTCATCAAGGCGCACATAGGACGACCACACATCAGCGTGCCAGTCCTACACATGCACTTGCTCACTTCTTGCTTGGTGTCGTTGTATCGGCAGCAACAGCGAGAGCCGTAGAGCCATCCTACGAGGAGTGTGCGAACGTACTTTGTGGAACTCGACTTCCGAGGACGAATACCGCGGACGCACGCACACAGTGTCGCCTTCCTGCCGTTCACAAGCGCACACAGAGCCAATCGACAGCGCAACGCAATGGCAGTCACTTCGGTCAGTGCCATGAACACAGCAAGCACACGTTCTCCGCCACTTGAGCGAGTGCGTGTGTGTGAGTGAGTGAATGGCGCACCTCGCCGATGATGCGCTTGCAGACCGTGTAGCGCGGATTCGAGACGGACTTTGCGATCACGACGTCGCCGCGACGGAGCTTGCGCATGCGCGGCGTGAGCTTGTCGAGCAGCACAATGTCGCCGTCGCGATTGAGCGTCGGGAGCATCGACGGACCGACGCACTTGACAGTGTCTGCCATTTGCAGTAAGCAGAACGACACGCCTGCGAAGCGCGCGAAGCTCGAGAGCACAGCACCGACCTCGCCGAGCACAGCCATCGCTCCTCTGTATGCGTCGTCTGTCGTGCGCACGAGCGCCGTGACGAGCTTGCTGCTGGTGCTGGTTATGTATCGGATCGTTTCCAGTCGCACGTGACTCGCACTTTACGCGGCCGGCACTGTAGTACGAACAAGTCATCAGCAAACGGCATGAAGCGTCGCGAGCGCAAAGCGGTTGTGTTGTGCTCAAGACAGACAGACAGACAAGCGAGAGAGAGAGCGAGAGAGAGAGAGCGAGAGAGACTGCCTCTGCGCACGAAGGCAACCACGAGCGGCTCGATGGATGTGCACGAAAGCGCAGACCTCGGCGTGCTCGACGGTGCGTCTGCTTACTGTGCATGGCGGCGTCCTGTGTGGCTGTCGACTTGTGCTGACTGGTCGAGTGGAAATGCGCTGCGCAGAGCTGCTGGAGGAGGTGCATGCAGACGCGCTGCGAGAGCGAGGTATGGCGTACGGTAGACACCGGACACGAGTGTGATTGATCGACTGGATTGCTCACGCAATGCGTGAACGTGTGTAGGTGAAGAGGAGCCAGTAGCTGGAGACGTCGCGAGCTTTGATGACGATGCAGGCGATGGCGACATGGACGGTAGGATCGAGTGCTTAGAGACTTGAATGCGCTCCTTGTCGCTCACATGCGTCCGCACCTGTGACGGTGTCCACGGCACTCGTTAGCTCTGTCCCCAGACGACATGCTCCGGCAGCTCGACGCAGTCACTTTGGCAAACGGTACGACTTGTCAATGCACTGACTCGATGTCCTCGGCCAAGGACGCAAGTGCTCACGCGAGTGTCTCGCTGTATGGAACCAGATGAAGGCAACGACGATCTCGATTCTGTCGCTGCGTTCGCAGACGCACACGACGAGCTCCACGCACTGCCATCCGTCGACGACGGCGACAGCAAAGACACCGCAGTGAGCTCTTCCGATGAGCAGCTCACGCGTCCACGAGACTTGGGAGAAGTCGAAGGAGCAGATGCTGGCGACACGAACCTTGTCGACGAGCTGGCCGACTTCCACGACCCGACCGACGAAGACGCAGTTGCTGTTAGCGATGCCCATGTGTCTGATGCACTCGACGACGCCGCTTCAGTCGCGCCGAGTGAGCCGAGCGCTGTCGAGAGCGACCCTAGCGTGTTCGAGGCAGCGACAGTGCGGGTGTCCACCAACGAGACGACTGTTCCTGTTGCCGACGAGGAGACTGAGCTATCTAGTATCGCTGTCGCCGACGGAGAGCAAGACGCAGATCCTGACGCTCAGAGCCATCAACTGCTGGAGGACTCGAGTGTCGAAGCGCTACCTTCTCCTCCTGCGAGTCTTCAAGGCGAGAACGCTCTGGAACCTGCTGCATTAGATATCGAAGACTCGAGTGTCGACGACATCGATCGCGAGGATCGCAGCGTCCTGAACGAGGTCGAGAGCCCTCATGGCGCCTCCAGTGATCCTGAAGTCCAAGTCGTCGACGTCCTTCTTCTATCTCGTCCAGTGAGCGACGCCAGTTGCAGCACTGGTCCGACCATCGCTGCATCACAGGATGCCTTGGACACAAGCAATGCGCCAGACAACAACGACGAGCTGGAGACAGATGCAGTGGGCACGGCAACAGAGTCTACTGCACCTGACAAGACGCCTAGTGAACCAGCTGAGGTGACTGAAGCGCAAGAGGGGCATCAAGAGACCGGACGACAGGAACACGAAGATGACATTGGCGGCAAGGACGCTAAGGACGATGTTCAAGATGGCACAGACGTCAGTGTTGATCGCGATGGTGCTCCGATACAAGCTGCCATTGCACGACGAGCAAGCGAGCGACGCTTCTGTGCTTCCTCCGCCAGCTCCAACTCCTTTCGCAGTCGTCGTCGGCTCGATGGTCCCAAGCGCTGACGACGACGCCGACGACTCTCAAGACGAAGACGATGATGGTAACGACCAAGCTGCGCCACCGTCGCCACTGCACCTCGATGCGGACGACGACGAAGACGTGTTGGAAGTCGATCCGGCGGTCGTCGAAGCCATTCAAGTCGAGAAGACGGACGCAGCGCCGCCACAGGCACAAGGCTCAGTCGCTCACGACAAAGACGAGTCTGCGCTCCTCGCAGCGCTGCCGCCACTTTCCAAGTCACTGGCGTCGGCTGACGAGATCGAGTTCGCATTCACGGACGAGATCCGCGTCGCGCATGCGACCGCGCCGCCTGCTGCAGTCCAGTCATTGGCTCGCAAGCAGCAGCAGCAGCCGCAGGACAGTGACAGCTCCTCTGCCGATGCGTTCGGGATCAGCTACACGAGCCTGAAGACCAAGGCGAAGACGACTCGCGATGGCACCGACACGACGGATGGCGACGGGTACGCGCTGCCAGCAGCGCCAGCGTTTCCGGACGAGCGCGAGTTCGAGAGCGAGTTGGCGCTCTCGAGCGACCTCGTCTTCTCTGTCAAGTCGTCGATGCGCACGAGCGAGCCAGCGACAGCGACTCAGAACGATGGCGGCGATGAGGGCGATGACGATGACGAGTTCAGTGCTGTGACAGCGTTCGACGCCAACGAGTTCTCGGCCAATGCGCTCCAAGCAAAGCGCGCGTCGCTCGAGGCGCGAACGACTGACGACGAGGCGCGCGTGCTCCAAGAGCTGAAGCGCGCGACTGACGCTGAGAAAGCGCTCAACGACGCTGCACTAGCAGCAGTGCCGTCACCATCGTCACCAGGCAATGCTGCTGTTGCAAGTGCACTCCAAGCACCAGTGCCAGAACCAGAGAGCGCCATGTCGCTGCGTGAGCTCCATGGGATCTACAAGCGCGGACTCGGCGACCAGAGCGTCCTCCTGCTTGACGACGACAACGACGGCAGCAGTCGCGGTGGGAAAGCGGCCAAGGCGACGTCTACTACAAGCAATAGTAGCAGCAGCAGCAGCAGCGCCAGTGGCACGCCGCTGTCGGTCATGGGTCGGCTCTTGAGCAAACCGTCGCTCACGACACACGCGATCACAGAGGAGGACGAAGAAGACGAAGACGAAGCCGATGATGACAGTGGCCAGACGAACACCAGCAAGCGCGCCAGCGCAGACTATGGTGGCGCGCGTGATCCGCGCCGCGAACGCGAGACGCTGATCGACAACGGTGCTGCGCGCAACAGCAGCGACGGCGGCCCGGCAAGTGGCGCAGACGAGTGGAAAGAGATCCAGCTCGCGACTCACAGCGCTGCGTCTCAGAGCACGAGCGACTCAAGCCCTGCAGTGACGACGACGACAAGTAGTCCTAGTCCCCTGACGACTGCGAGCTTCCGGATCTCGTACGCCGAGGCGTTTGCGTACTGTCTCGGAGACGACGCGTTCCTCTTGCAGCGCGACAAGATCGTGCCAGAAGAGTTCGCCGAGACTGGCCGATCGTGCTTTACGTGCTTCTCGCCACGGCCGCGTCTCGCGTTCGCTGGTGCACTCGATGAGCGCGACCGCGTGTTCTGCATCGCAGCGACGAGCTACGCGCCGCAGCACGACGTCTTCACGCGCGTGCTACAGACACTCTACGCAAAGCTCACGCGCACGCAGCGCGTTGTGCCACTCTCGGGCTCGCACTGGGAGGACATTGGCTTCCAGGGCAACGACCCGTCGACCGACTTGCGTGGCTGCGGCGTGCTCTCGCTCGTCCAGATGCTCTACCTCGTCGAGACGTACCCCGAGCTCGCACTGCGCGCGCACAGTCTCTCGCAGCACCCGACGCGGCACTTTCCACTCGCCTGTGTGCTCATCAACGTCACGCTCCAGTGCGTCACGGCGCTCCGGAGCGGCGCGCTCTACAAAGAGTGCAACAAGCAAGCGAGCGTCTTCAACGCGATCAACACGGTGCGTCTCTGGGACTGTTGATGTGGGTGTAGGTGTGGAAGTGGTCGACACCGTTGGCTAGCAGTGCTGACGCTAGAGCTGTTGGGCTCTCTTGCTCTCTTTGCTCGGTGCAGCTCTACGCCGCACTGACAGCAGAGCTCATGAACGAGATCCAGAGCAGCTCGGACGAGATCCCAGTCATTCTCCAGAGCGTGCTCGAAGACGGTCGGAGCCATCCCGACAGCGTCATTGACGAGTTTGCCAAGACACACACTGGCCACGGCGGGAAGAAGCAACAGCAGCAGACAGGATTGGCACCGTCACCGCGCAGGCAACACACGGGCGGCAGCGGCGGCACCCAAGACGCCGGCGCAACGATCGAGTTCACCGAGATCGCGCTTCAGTCGACTGCGAGCGACGGCGACGACGAGTGACAAAGTGATCAACTGCCTAATGAACTGACTGAGTGTATGTGAGTGAGGGCAGCGTGAGTGACTCACTGACACTGCTGCTGAATGAGCGAATGGATGGATGGATGAGCGAGTGACGGCGTGTTGACGGCACTGACCAAGTGCTTGTGGCTGTGAGTAGTCGGCTCGGTTGTCCTTGCTGCTGGCATGCGGCTGCTTCGCATTCATCAGCGACGTGCGCTCGCCCGTCCT
>JAASFT010000550.1:0-17187 GCA_023333885.1 Globisporangium parvum
GCAAAGCGGCAGCTGCCGAGTGCTCTGAAAGCTCCAAGCAGCAGTAGCAATAGCAACAACACCAGCAACAACAACAGTAGCAGTAGCAGGAGTAGCACAGCAGCAAGCTGTGCGAGCAACTTGCCGCCGATCGACAAGCGCTCACGTGGCGAGGATCGTGCGTAGGCTCTAGGTCGTAGCAAGCACGCAGCGTTGATCGCAAGTGTTGATCGCACGGCATCTCGACCGAAACGGATCGCCTCTTTGGCGCCGAAGACACCACATCGCCTCGTTGAGAGAAGACGTCTTGAGCCATGAGCACGCACACCGCGTTCAGTGACGAGGAGGTGGACGAGTGCCGAGAAGAGGACGAGCAGCGCCACGGCCCAAACTCGATCCACATTGGCAAGTCCACGTGTACGTCGCCGCCTCGTTTCGTCATCCATTGTATCATGAGCCAAGGCTGTGTGTGTGTGTGCATCTGTCTGAGCGAAGTGACATGACATGAACTGCTCTTTGCGTGTGTGTGTGTGGCTCTACCAGCGGACGACGACGCTCACGAGAGCGACGAGCTCACGTGTCTCCGTGTCGAGAACGCGTTGCTGCGGAAGAAGATCAAGGAGCTGGCGCGAGGACGACCGAGTGGCAGTGGCAGTGGTGACAAGCACAGCAGCGGGTGCGTCCAAGCAGTTGCGACGTTGCGTGAGGCTCAAAGCTCACTCCCACTCGTGCTCGCGCCACGGTGGGGCTTCATAGGAGACTCGTGGTCGACGACGCAGAGATCCAGCGCATCGACGAGCTGCTGAAGAAAGCCGAGGTCGGTTCGTCTCTCTCGCGGAAGCCAGACGTCCTACGAGCCGAGCGACCGCTTGGCTGCCTCTGGGTCTACTTAGCCATCGCTGCGGTGTGAACGTGTGTACATAGGACGCCAAGGCGGAGGCAATGAACTACGTCGCCAACACGTCGCGCGAGAAGGTGTGTGTGTGTATCTGTGGGCTCCTGCGTTACGCTTGCGCGTGCGACTGGGCCGTACTCAAGCTTCCCTCTCTCGAGCGCTTGCTCGCTCTCTAGCTCGGACAAGACGTGAAGGTGCTCCAGTCGATTCTCAGAAAGGTCGGTCACCAGGCCCCTCAGCTGCTTCGCACTCTCGCACATGAGGAGCGATCGTCTCTCTCTCTCACACACACACACATGCGCGCACACTGGCTCGTACGATTGCGCTGAAGGCAAAAGCCGAGCGCCAGTCGTTCAAGAAGAAGATCAAGAGCACGGAGGAGAAGCTCGTGCAGGAGCGTAAGAAGATCGAGCAGGTCCGTTCGTCTTAGCTCGTCGCGCCGTGCCGCATCGCACGTGATCGAGCGCTGACGCACCCAGTCGCTTGCCTCGTGCTCGGTAGGAAGAAGTGCGTTTCCAAGTCGACCGCGAGATCTTTGCCAAGATCTTGAAAGTACGGCCGTGCATGTGTCTGGACATGCCGATGGCAGCGCACATCGACGACGCGTCTCTCGGCTGACAACCCTGCTGTGCGCCTGTGGCTAATAGGACGACCGCGACGCGTACAAGTACGAAGTGAACCTGCTCGTGCAGAAGATGACGGAGCTCCAGAAAGAGAAGCACGAGCTCTTTGCCTGGACGCACGAGCAGCACGCGCGCCATCTCCACGAGATCCGCAAGCTCACGCGTGCACTCGGTCGAATGCGCAAGACTATCGACGAGCAGGTCCCTGCCAGCAAGTGTGGTCTCTCGCACTCTTGCACTGTAGAAAGCGCCGTGTTCACACGCGCGCGCTCTCTCTCTGTCTCTGCCCGTCTGTCTTTCTGCCGTGCGGTCTGTAGAAAGCCAAGAGCTTGGACGTCTTGAGTCACGTCCATCGCGTGCAAGCAGGCGTGCTCCCGACCACTGACGCAGCGCGCGTGTCGACGCCGAGTGCGTAGGACCGACGCTCTCGATCCATCGGTCAGCGTCTACTCGAGCGGGTTGTAGATGATGCGCTGGAGCGCGCCGCGCTGCTCGGTCACTTGGATCACCATGTTCAGGTCCAGGATCGGGCCGTCGCGGCCGCGGAACGACGCAATGAGAAGCCCGCAGTTCGTCAACTGACTCGGCTCGATGCCTGCGATGTTGATCTCCGCCGCCTAGCCATTGCGTAGTGAAGGCGGAAGGATGCACAAGTGATCGAGGTGGCAGCGCATGAGTGAGTGGCGACGCCATTGCCACGGCAGCAGGAGCAGGACGAGTGCGCACCGTGAACTGAAAGTGGTTGGCGCCGCGCGCGTAGTCTGTCGCTTCGACTTGGCCGAGCTGTTCTCACCCACACGAGCACGAACCGCACACGCAGAGCACAGTAGGAGTCAAGGAGACGAGTGCACGAGTGACTGACTGACTGACTGACGATGGATGTAGAGCCATTGGTTGACTGCGCAGGTGGAGAAGGATATTGATGATGTGGCGCTTCGTGACCGAGTCGACGAGGTACTGCGAGCGCATACGTAGATGCACAGATATGCATCGTGAGGTCGCGCTTGGAGGCGTCGACTACGACGAGCTCGTTGCGGCGTGACACACACCATGACACGCACGCACCTCAATGTCCCAGACGCCGTCGGCAACAGGCTTGTCGAGCGTGAAGTCGACTTCGAGGTTGAGTTCGTCCGCGAGTGCCGCCGGGTTTGGCGAGATCTCGACTGCAGTGACGTCGACGACTGGGAGCGCGCGCAGCCGCTGCTCCTCTGCGTCGCTGCTGCTGCTGCGCGCGTGCGACGTCTCCTTGCTCTCGCTCATATCGGTCGATCGTGTCGTGTGGCTTGTGTCGCTTGGCGCTATTTTCCATTTCAAGTCCCGAACTTGAGCTGTCATCGGCTGTAGTTGAGGTGGAAAACACATGCAACAGAAATACAATACGATGCGTGTCATACAAATCCATCGATGACTATAGACTCTGATACATGCTCCCGATCCAGTTCCCAACCCAAACAACGAAACAACTAAACAACCAAATTGACAGCGACGACCTCGACCTCGACGCCATGGCGCTCACCATCGAGTTCAACGGCAAGTCCAAGCGCGTGCGCGTGGCGCCTGGCACGACGATGGTGCGCACGACGCGCGCGCTTCCTTGCACTGCGCCATCGCGACTTACACATTGTGCTATCCGCGCAGTTCCAAGTCCTCGAAGACGCGCGCGCGCAGTTCCAGCTCGCAGACTCGCGGCAGTACCAGTTGCTGCACCGCAAGCGGCCAGTCGACCTCGCGATCCCGTTTCGCCTCACAGGCGTCTCGAACAACGCGTCGCTCGAGCTCCAAGCGCTCGCAAGTTCGAGCACCGCGCGCGACGCAGCGCCGCAGCAAGTGCGCGTGTGTGTCCAGCTCGCAGACGGCAAGCGCGTGCAGTCGGCGTTCCCAAGCGACGCGACGATTGCGAGCATCTTGACAGCGCTCGCGCTGCTGCCAGCGCAGCATGAGGTGCGCGTCGTACTGTCTACTGCGTAGCGTCCTGTAGGCTCGCAGACCAGCGCGCAGTGGTTGGCTCTGTGTGTCTGACCGAGCGCGCGCAGTTTGGACTGAGCTTCCTCCAGCGCGAGATCAGCGCCGACGCGTTTGCGACCACGACGCTCCACGGTACGGACGCTAGCCGGCGCTGCAGATCTGTGGCTTGTGCGAATGCGATGCAAACGTACGGGCGGGCGTGTCTGTGTGCTATGGTGCTGTCGCTGCCGTAGAGCTCGGGATCGTGAGCGGCTCAGCGATCTTCCGCGTCCAAGCAGCAGCAGCCGCCGCAGGAGCAAAGAGTGCATCGCCAGAGGCGCAGACGTTGGCACCACCACCGTCAGCAGCAGCTCCGATCGCTCCAAGCAGCAGCAACAGTGGCAACAGTAGCGACAGCGCAGAGCGAACGACTTCAGTGCCACCACCAGCTGCGACCCGGCGTGAGCCAGCGTCAGGTCCAGTGGCAGAGCCAGCGCCACGGCAGGCGCTACCACACGACACGCCGCGTGATGACGGCGACGTTGAGATGAAAGCACCAGCGCCACCACTGAGCAGCTACGACGCGCTGCAGCGTCTGCGCGACAGCTGCTTTGATGCAGCGGCGACTGGCGCGATCACGACGCTGATGAAGATCGTCGCGAACATCCTGTCGAATCCAGGTACGCACATACACGCGCTTGGCTTGTTCGCTTTGCTAGCGTGACCTGAACAGACAGACAGACAGACAAACGGACTGACACGGCGCGCATGCGGTGCAGATAACGAGAAGATGCGGTCGATCCGCGTGTCGAACGCCGCGTTCCAGCGCTCGGTGGGGAAGATCGACGGCGGCGTCGCGTTCCTCGAGTCCGTTGGCTTTGCGCTCGACCAGGAGACGCAGTGTCTCGTCCTGCGCTCTGGCGCGAACGCCGCACCGCAGCTCCATGAAGGACTCCGTCTCTTGCACCTGGAAGCCGACGACCTCCGCATCGACGCAACAACGCGTCCACAGGTCGTTGCGCCGGCGGTTCCAGACCCCGCGTTCGATGTCTACAAGTCGCAGATCCACCGCATGCAGGTGCGTGTGGCTCTGTGCCTCGCCGCTCTGTGCACTGGCTGGCGGCGCCTGCAAGAGAGTGACGCCCGTGCATCGCGCCACCTCTCTCTCTCTCTCTGTGCCTGTGCGTGCAGGCGCAACCGCGTGGACCAAGCGTGACGGAAGTGCTTGTCGACACGCTCAAGAGCAAGCAAGCGCAGCTGCTTGGGCACGAGATCCCGCCCCGCAACACGGTCGTGACGTTCCCTGGACGCACGAGCGCAGCTGCTGCTCGCACTGTCAATGACGACGACAGCGGCGTTGCAATGGCCGACGAGCATCCGAGCGACTCGCGCATCCTCATCTCGACGCTCAAGGCGAAGCGCGCAGAGCTTGAGAAAGCTCAGGTACAGCGCGAGCGACAACCCTCCGTATCCACAGTCTCGAGGCGGCTGACGAGACGATGGACTGACACTCAGACGCTGTCGTCGCGCGCGCGTGTGTGTCTGTAGAACTTTCGGACGCAAGCGATGCGCGAGCTCGAGGAGCTCAAGAAGAGGAAGGTGTTCCAGACGACGCTCATTCGCGTCCAGTTTCCCGACCGAGGTACGTCCTTGTGTGTCCTGCGTTGTTCGTGCGGTGTCGATAGTTAGCGAGTGAGCGAGAGTGGAAAGAGCTGACGTCTGCTCTCGCTGCTCGCCTGTCCAGTCGTGCTCCAAGCGACGTTCCACCCGAACGAGGCGGTGCAAGCAGTGATGGACCACGTGAAGTCGTGCCTCACAGACGCCGCAGCAGCGCATGCGTTCTACCTCTACGTCACGCCGCCGATGCAGAAGCTCAGTCCGGAGAAGACGCTCGCTGAGCTCAACCTCGTGCCTGCAGCGCTCACGTACTTGTCCTGGACCGACGTGCTCCCTGCAGCGTCCTACTTGCGCGACGAGCTGGTGCGTGCGTGTCGAGACGAGCGATTCGGTCGACAGTCGCAACGATAGATTGACTGACTGACTGACTGGTCATGCTGATGGCGTCTCTCTGCTGCTACCCAGGTCGCGGACGAGTACGCCGAGTCGAAGAGCAGCGACGATGCGCCAGTGGCAGTGGCGTATCCCAAGCCCATTGCACTTGGTGCGTTGCGTTTGCACATGGCTCTTGCGCCGTCGCCCTAGACAGCGACGCGAGGCGACTGACAGCTGACTGTGGGATGTCGCGCGCGCTGTTCAGAGGCGCAACCAGCGACGACGACAGAGGCAGCAGGTGACGCAAGCGAGCGCTCTGCGGCACCAAAGACAGCGACCAAGGCTGGAGGCAAGAAGCCAGCGTGGCTCAAGCTATCGCGGTAAAGCAAGTGAGTGCATGTGCTAGGACAGAGCGCAGTGCGAGACGACGCAACGCCTCGAGAGCGACCGATCGCTCTGCTCTCTCTGCATGTCCTTCGACTGTGGTCAGTTCAGTCAAATCTACTTCCAGCACCAGCGGCGCCACCCTCACGGCCTCTCTCTCTCTCTCTCCGCCTCACACCCGTGCACGCGCGAGCTACTGCGCGACTGCGTCTTCAGCCTTGAGCGCCGCGCTCTCGCCCTTGCCCTCGTTCGCACCCCCGCTGTCGGTCTCCGACGCTGGCGAGAGGACCTTGCTCTCGGTCTTGGTCTTTGTTGCCGCCGCGCCAGTCGCCGAGCGGACCTTGCGGTCCTTGAGCTCCTTGCGCCGGAGAAAGTCAAAGCCGCGCGTGGCGTTGCGCGGGAGGAAGACGCGGTTGGTCCTCGCCCACACGAGCTCGCGCGCTGCGGGTCCGACACGCACGAGCGACTTGCCGCCGGTGTCGCCAAAGCCGCAGAGCTGGCTCGTGAGTGACAGCCGCCGCGCCGTCGACTTGCCTTCGCGCTCTTGCTGGATCTTCTCCTGCTTGCGCGCGCGCTTCATCTTCTGGAGCTGCTCTTTCTTCGTGAGTTTCTTCTCTGGACCGCTCTCCTGCGTGAGCTTCTCGGGCGCCATCGTGCCGCGGCAGTTCGGCGCTTTGCAGTGGCACTTCCACTCCATCGCCTGCTGCGTGTGGAACTGGTAGTCGTACGAGAGCTCGTCGCCCGCGGCAATGTCCTTGAGCGCCGTGATCGCAATGCGGTTCTCGCCCTTGACGCGCCACTTGAGCAAGTGGCAGTTCGGGTCACAGGCGTGGTTGATGTAGCGCGAGACGCTGCCTTTGAACCGCGCGTCGATGTACACGCCCTTGCTCAGCTCCATAATGTACATGTTCTTGTCCTCCGGCGTGTTCGCCGCGTGGTCTTTCAAGCGCCGCTCCTTCTCAACTTCGTTCACGACTTCGCCGACGTACTCGATCACGAGCTGGCCGGCTTTCACGGGCTCGAGGACGCGCAAGCCCCAGCCTTTGTCCTGCGTGTAGAACTTCTCAAAGCGCGGGTAGATCTTCTGGTGCAGCGCACGGTTGCCGCACTCGTCGCCGAGCCTGCAGTTCGACTCTTTCGTGAGCTTTGTGAACTTGGTCATCCCGGGCGTCGGTGCCGGGCCGTAGCACTCGGTGAAGCTCAAGCGGTTGATGCAGTCGTCGCCGCACTGCTCCGTGCAGACGCACATCGGCGCGTCGTCGAGCGACTCGGTCGGCGGCTTCTTGAATGTGTAGATGCTCCGCCCGAGCGTCTTGTACGGCGGCGCTTTCTGCCGCACGTCGTCGACGAGGTTCAGGAGCAAGCGAAAGTGGTGGTAGTCGTTCTTGTCCGCTGCGTCCGGCTCGGTCTTGGGCACAAAGAGCAGCGGCAGACGCAAGTTCAGGTCGCGCGTGATCGCATCGACCGTCGGGTCGTTGTAGTAGAACGCCGGGATCTTTGGGAGCTTGTCGTCCGGGTGCTTCGAGCACAAGAGTCCAACCGAGTTGTACCGCGCACTCGGCGGCACGCAGTTCGGGTGGTACGCCACGGGACACTTTATACAGTACATCAGGTCCGAGCCTTTCTTCATGTCTTCGCACACGGCGCAGACGTGGCGCGGGCACCGGAACGCCGCGGTCTCGAGCTCATCAAGTGCGTCCGTGGCGTCCGGACTCTCGCTGCCCGCGCTACTCGCGTCTTTTGCACCAACCAACGCAGCCGCACGACCAAAGCGCCGCGAGAGCTTGTGGCGATTGATGCAGCGCTGGTGGTAGAACTTGCCACACGCCGTCGCGCCGCAGCGAAAGACGCCGCCTTTCTCGTTCATCGTGCCATTGCGCGCGCAGAGGAAGCACACTTGCTCGTTCGTGCGGCACTGCTCGCAGAGCCACTTGTCGCCTTCCGGCGCAGTGTCAATGCCGAGGCACGAAAAGTGGTACGACGAGAGGCACCCGCCGTCGCACAGGATCATGTTCGTGAGCTCGTCGTCTTCAATCTGCCCGCACGACGCGCAGAGGTCGTCTTCAAACGCCTCTGGTGCTGGCGGCGCAGCACCTTTCTTCGCTTTCTTGTCGCCTCCTGCAGACGCCTGCGACGTCGCACGGCGCGGCGGGACGTCGTTCACGATCCGCTTCGTGACTTTGCGGCCCGAGCGCGTGGCGCCGACGGCAACAAACGCCGGCTCGACCTCGATGTCGGCTTCGGCAACTACACTCGCCGCGCTGTTGAGCTTCTTCACGGTCGCCTCTGCGGCGCTTGCGTCGTCTTCGCGGTTGCGCTTGCGGCGCTCGAGCCGCGCGTCGTGCTTGGCCCACGCTGCGGCTGCTTCCGTGGCGCGCGGCGCAATGCGCGCGTGCGCCGTGATGTCTTCATCAGACGACTTGTTCCAGCCCATGTAGTGCACGCGGACGCCCCCGTCGTCGGTCACGAGCTCGATCTTGGCAGGCAGCCACTTCTTTGTCTGCACGCAGAGCACGTCGACTGCCTGTCCAACCGCGAGCTGCTTGTAGAACGCAGGGTCGATCGCTTTCGTTGGCTTCATGGCGCTGGACGACGCGGCTGCATCCGTGTCCGTATCGCTGTTGTCTGCGCTGCCCATTTCGACGTCGTCGTCACTCGCACTAACAGCGTGGTCATTCGTTGCGAGTGGCTCCGTGTCGACGGTCGACGTGGCTTGTGCCACCACCGAGCCGTCTGCTGTGGATGGCGTTGACGGCGACGCTGGTGCATCGTTGCTTGGTGCGTTGTCTGACGGCGTCGACATGCTTGCGCTCCTTTTCACTTCTCTTCTCTTCTCTTACGCGCTCAGTCTCGTCGCGGCGAGTGACGCAGATAGCGGCGGTGGCGACGGCGGCGACGGCGGCGACGGCGGCGTGCACAGACCGACAGACCGACAGACCGACAGACCGACAGACCGACAGACCGACAGACCTACAGACCGACCGACAGACACGAGGGGAGCCCTGCTGCGCGAGCTCGTGCCAATGCTTGGGCGTTGCGCTTTTGGCGCCACTTTCGGTCGTTGATCCCTCGCTTTTCGCACTATCGAGTTGGAAACAGCGATGAAACTCACGCGTGGACCACCTCAATGACATGTGACCCACATCGCACAAAGCTCCATTACAGCGCGCGCGCTCTAAAAGAGCGTCCTCCAGTTTCGAGCCAAAATTTACATATCGGCGATTGTATGATGCCTTGAGGTGTTGCTGTTGTCTGTGAAAATGGCAGACGTCTGCATGTATGTATGCGTGTGCGTCACACGTGTGTGCACACCTGCATGTAGCACGGAGCTGGAGTCGCTGCAGCAGAGCACGACCTGCAGCACCTGAGCAATAGCGCGCAGCAGTGTAGCCTCTAACAACCAAGCCCACCAGTGCAATTGTGTCTCGCACGAGCATCGCAGGCAAACGACGTGATGTGAGCGCACGAGCACCTGACTAACAAACACGACCGTGCTCGCGCTGCACTGCGTTGGCGCACGAACGAATGCGACGGAACTCGATCGATTCGCTCTCGCGTGAAGCGGCCGCACTCAGTGAACGCCCCATGCACTCGAGACGATCAACATCGATGCGGAACATTTCTGCTGGAATTTGTTCTCATTGACCCATGAACACCATCAAGGAGCGAGCAGCACGAACACGTTGCGCGCTTGCTGCGCTCGCTTTGCACACGCAATGCGTTGCAGCACTGTCGCAATGCCTTCCTAGTGTCTGTGCACCTGATTGAACGTGCTGGCTTGGTTCGATCCAAACGCAGGTGACTGCAACGACATCATTCCGTTCTGTCATGACGTGCCGTGGAATATGCGCTGATCTCGTCGCTCGCTCGCTCGCGGCGCTGCCGGAATCAAAATGCGAAAGCAGCGCGTAGGGCTTTCAGATCTCTGTGAAACACACCTCAGCGCACGCAGGAGCGTCCGCGTGTGGAGACTGTCAAGTCCAGTTGCGCGTAGCCGTCGCGAGAGCGAGACGGCATGGAGGCGGCGGCGAGGCATCGGCGGCGATGTCATAAAAGTGAGATCGATTGGTTCTGCTCTTGCTCGCGCGGAGCGGCGGCGTTTTTGAGCGTGAGGGCGCTCATGGAGGCGCATAGAGGACAGGAGAGCGTCGAGGAGTGTTCGCAGTCGCCACGAGCAGGTCGCTGCAGCAGCGCGAGCGCGCGGGCTCGTGTCATTCTTTCCGTCTGCAAGCGTGCCGCGCCTCGATCGAGTGGGCGGGAGGCAGAGCGCGCTCGGCAACACAAGCGAGCCAGCAGGCGATTTTTCCCTCTCTGCGCTCGAGTTTCGCGAGCAGAGGTAGCAGCGCGGTGATTGGCTTGGGAGGTCGCACTAGGCCCGCGAGTAGGGTAATTCAAGCGCTTGCGTCCTCGTGATTGGCGGAACGGTTCGCGCGTTCGAGGGTAGGGCTGTCGGAGTCGCGGTTCGCTCGAGCGAGACTTCGCGCGAAAAGCAAAGCCCTCTCAACAGCAGCAGCAAACCCACCACACCAACGGCAGCGTCGGTGTCGCCCACAGTCAAGAAAAAGACGCTCCGAGTCCACAGCTCGCTCCCTCCGTAGCTCGCGCCTCCCGCAGCTCTCGAACCACCACCACCACCACCACTACCCTCTACTTCCACGTCTACCGCTACAATGGCCGACGAGACGAAAGCCACCCCTGCTGCTGCTGCTGCGACTGCCGCAGCTGCGACGAGCCCTGCAAAGACGGCGTCGCCTGTGAAGGTCGACACTGCCGCGAAGCCGGCCGCGGACGCCAAGCCGGCGGCCGACGCTGCTGCGACGCCCGAGGTGACGAAGCGCTCGCCAGCGAAGCGCCAGGCAAAGACTGCGGCAGCCAAGAAGCCAGCGGCGGCTGCACCAGTGGCGGCGGCCAAGCCAAAGAAGGCGGCGGCGCCAAAGAAGGCGGCGGTTGCTACGGCCGCGAACGGCGAGAGCGGTCCGACGTACTTTGATCTGATTGTCGAGGCGATTGCGACGCTGAAGGAGCGCAACGGGTCGTCGCGCCAGGCGATCAGCAAGTACGTCGCGGGCAAGAAGGCGAACTTTGCGAGCCACCACTTGAACAAGGCGCTGCGCACGGCCGTGGACGCGGAGAAGCTCGTGCAGGTGAAGGGTTCGTACAAGCTCGCGCCGTCGATCAAGAAGCCGGCGGCGAAGAAGGCCAAGTCGATGAAGGTGTCGGCGAAGAGCGCGACGACGGTGAAGAAGGTCGCGAAGGTCGCGAAGAAGCCGGCGGCGGCGGCGAAGAAGGACGCAAAGGCGAAGACGACGGCGACGAAGAAGGTCGCGTCGAAGAAGGCGCCAACGAAGAAGGCGGCGGTCGTTGTGAAGAAGAAGCCAGCGAAGGCGGCGGCGGCGAAGAAGAAGCCTGCGAAGGCAGCGGCGTCGAAGAAGGCGACGGCCAAGACGACGAAGAAGGTGGTTGTGAAGAAGGCGGCAAAGGCGGCTGGCAAGAAGAAGTAAGCGGCTGGAGCCTGCGTGTGCGTGCCGCGCGTGCGAGTCCACCAGCCAGCCAGTGGTGTCTGCCGAGCGTCTGCGGGACGCCACCTCGGCCACTGCTTGACTGCGACTGCAGCAACGCAAGCGCGCACTGGAGCCTGTCTGTCAGTCTCGTGGTGGACGCCTCCTTGCTCCTCTGCTACTACTACCAGGGCGTCCTGCTGTCGCGAGACGCGGCGCCCGTGCGAGTTGTCTGTCCCTCGGACGCTCCGCACTCTATCTCTCGGTGTTTTTCAACACCACCCGTCTGCGACGAAGTTGCGATCACGTCTGCCATCGGGCGCCTGTGCGTGTGTATCGGCTGGTGCCACGCGCGCCGTGCGCTCGTATGTGTGACTGACTGTCTCGATCTATCTCTGCAAGCGCGAGCCGAGGGTGACGATAGCCTCGGCTCGTCCGGCCCGTGCGCTGAATGGTCAGCGTTCTCACGAGTGCTCTCCCTCGCCGATCCAGTCGCGAAAGCACGAGTCTGACGTAGAGAGGCAGAGGCACACTATGACGCGCTGCGGTAGCTCTGGTCGCCAAGTCGCTTGCTCAAGTCGTTCACTCGTGCTTCACTCGTGCCAGTGCTGTCGCGACCCATTTCGCTGTTGGGGTCTGTTTGGCTGCGTCGAACATGCGGCGAATGCCCGCGCGCGGTTCTCGAGCGTTTTGGCACCAAACGATGCCGCACATGCGAGTCGCTCGACGCGCCTCGTGCTCGAGCTCATGCTCATGCTCGTGCTAGTGCTCTCGAGCGTGTCCACGATGCAAAGATACTGATCGATCGATCGAAATAGCACACGCGTGTCTGCAGAAGCGGGCCTCCTCGAGATGCTTCTTCCGCTGCACGATCGCGCGCGCTGCCATGAGCGCGTCATGCGATCGCAACGGCACGAGCGCTCCCGCGTGAGCCATTCCCAAACTCGACCGGGGTCGACCACCACCAGCCGCAGTACCAGCAGCAGCAGCTCTCTGTCGCGTTGTTCGCAGACTCGACCACTGCCAGACAGACGACATCGCAGCACGATGCACATGCTACGCGCTGCCACGGTGGGGATGCTCATGGCATCGGTATGGACGCCAACCGCACGCGCGTTCAAGGCAGCTGATGTGCCAGGCATCGTCTCGGTCGACAACATTGGCGCCGGGTGCGACAGCAAGGAGCCGTACCCGGAGCCGATGACCACGACGACGTACCAGGCGAGCTCGATCGGCGACTTCACGACGCTCCACTTCTCGCACTTCAACCTCCCGCCGAACGACCGCGTGATCATCTACACGTCCGGCAAGTCGAGCAACTCGACGAGTGGGAACCAAGTGAGCTCGTTCACGTACCGCGGCGACGAGGTCCACACCGAGTTCTTCGCCGCGACGCTGTTCTCGAGCGTCGTCACGGTCGAGCTCGTGACGAAAGAGCGCGCCGAGCCGTCGTCACCGTCGCTCTGCAAAGGCTTCAAGATCGACAAGATCCACGACACGGCGAGTCCTGCGAGCAAGCTTGACTCGCAAGTCGAAGAAGTCTGCGGCGCAGACAACACGCGCGAAGCCGCGTGCTTCAACAGCGACGGCGACAAGAACAAAGCGAGTCGCGCCGTGATCCGCTTGCTCATTCACAAGGACACTGGGAGCTTCTTCTGCACCGGGTGGCTCCTCGGCTGCGAAGGACACGTCGTGACGAACAACCACTGCATCTCGACGCAAGCGCACGCGAGCTCGACCGAGTTCGAGTTCAATGCGCGCCGCGAGAGCTGCGACACGAACTGCCAGAGCCCGCTCGGATGCGCTGGCACCGTCGTCGCGCGCTCGTCGACGCTCATTACGACGAGTGTGGACCTGGACTACACGCTCGTGAAGCTCGACATTGACTGGTCCCGCACGTACGGGTACTTGACACTGCGCGAGAGTGGCGCGACGCTAGCCGACGAGATCTACATCCCACAGCACCCAAGCGGCTGGGGCATGCGCATCGCTGCGAAGGATGACTCGGGCGGTCTGGGTGCAGTCACGTCGCTCACGACCGGAGGCTGTGCTGTCGACCAGGTCGCGTACAACCTCGACACGCGCGCGGGGTCGTCCGGCTCGCCAGTGATCTCGACGACCGACAACGCTGTCATTGCGTTGCACCGCTGCGGCGGGTGCCCCAACACTGCGATCAACAGCGACAAGATCGTGCGGGACTTGCGCGCGAAGAACGCCCTGCCCAAGTGCGCAGTGTACCAGGAGCCCACGCCTGCACCAGTGACGCCAGCGCCAACGCCCGCGCCGGCACCAGTGACCCCAGTGCCAGTGACCCAAGCACCGAATCCGACATTGACTGTGCAGGCACGTGTCGATGGCACAATCTTTGCCACTGGCTCGACGACATCGGTCGACTACATCGACTTCACGCTGAGCGCTGACGCAGACGTCGAGCTGGACCTGCTCTCGATGGAGGAGGTCACGAACAGCAACGCCGCGACCACGTATGTCGACGTGAACGGCGACTGCAATGCGGCGTACATTGACTCGAAGATCATTCTGTTCCAGCTCAAGGACAACGTGATCACACAGAGCGACGTCATTGCGCAGAACAAGGACGCACCCGCAGGCTACGGCATGACAGACGGCTCGGTCAGCTCGCTCGACTCGTACATGTACCTCCCGCTGACAAAGGGCTCGTACCGTCTCGCCATCGGCACGTCCGCCATGTCGAAAGCCGATGCCGTCTCCAAGACAAACGGTGCCGCGCGCTTGCCACGCGTTTGTAGCGCCAAGGTGTCAAACTACGGCAGCTACCGCGTCACCGTGTCAGCGAGTGCAAGCGCACAGGTGAGCTCGCCTGGAAGTTACATCGGCTCGCAGTGCGGCGTCCCGAGCGCGGTGCAGCCGTACGCGTCCTGCCCATACCACAGAGAAGCGGCGCTCTCAGTTGCTGCGACCGTCGACGGTACGATCGTGCGACAGAGTGGCGCAGTCTCGGTCGACCACATCCCGTTCACAGTCAACGCGTTTGGTCGCGTGTCGGTCGAAGTGTCGTCGTACGAGACACAGAACGGCGAGATCTACCTCGACATCAACGGTCACTGCAACAGCGCGTACATCGACCCGGTGGCGTACCTCTTCCGCGCGAACCGCGGCGGTCTCAAGGCCACGGACCTCATCAACGCTGGCGACGACGACGACAACTTTGCTCTGCGCACGGGGCGACACTCCATCAGCTTTCGCGACCCGTTCTTCTCGCTCGCGCTCCCACCCGGCGACTACGTCCTCGCAGTCGGACGGTACCCACTGAGCGTCGACGAAGCGATCGCACGCACCGGGAAGTCGTCCGCTGACAAGTTCACGCCCGAGTCGTGCGGTGCGATCGCGAACGAAGGACACTACGTCGTCACGCTTGGCTCGTCAGCAGCGCTGCCAATGGCGTCGCCGAACACGTTCAGAGGCAAGTACTGCACGCCGAGCGATCGAACGAACCCCAAGAGCATCTGTCCACTGTGAGCTCCTCTCGCCCAAGCACCATCGAGTCCACAAGCCAGCCATTCATCGATCTATTCACACACGTAGTCGCTCTCGTCGCCCTCTCTTGCTTGCAATGCACATCCATCCACTGCTCACATCCGATGTCGCTCTACTATCCTCTGCGTGCTCTCCCTTGCACCACTGTCGAGCAGCACTGACAGCGCTCATAAATACTGCGATGCTCGCGTCCATACCCACGTGACCGCTGCGATCGCGCGCTCTCGCTTCGCCAACTCAGTCGCTCGTGCGGTGCGTGAGCGGCAAGTGCGTGACGCGGTTCGTGAACTCGGCGTCCATTGCGTCGCCTTTCATGACGTCGATCTGCGTGAGACTGCAGTGCGCTATCGGCGCGCCGAGCTGGATCACCTCCTTCGCCACGCCGTAGCACTGCGCGACGCAGTACTGAATGAAGCTCGCATGGCAGACGATGATCTTGTACGCGTCGCGGCGACGGCGAGTGTGCGTCCCATGGCTGTTTGCACGCGGCTGCTTCGCTTTGCCGTCGTCGGTCCAGCGGCAGATCGACTCGAACGCAATCTTGTGCATTGCGTCGCGGTACTCCTGCCGCAGCTCGGGGCCAACGGCGCGCGGCGCGCCTTCATCGAGCAAGCTGCACTCAAACTTGTGCGTGAGCCACGGCATCGCGCTCGCGAACGCCGAGGCAGTCTCGACAGTCCGGCGCAAGCTGCCGTAGATGAGCGTGACGCTCTTGTCAGTCGCGCTGCGGTCCGCTGTGAGCTGCGTCTGGAGGAACTGCGCCGTTGCGTCCGCTTGCTCCAGTCCTCGCGGCGTGAGCTTCTTCTCGCGGTCACACACGCGAAAGTGCATGTTCTCAGCCTCGCCGTGGCGCACAAAGATCAAGTGCACGACGCCGTAGCTCCGGTCGGGAGCTACTGGCGCGCCATTGCCACCCGCACCAGTCTTACCAGTCTCGTCACTGCGGTGGCTCGGGGCGTGGCGCTGTCTGCTGTTGCCACTGCCGCTTCGGCCAGATCGTGGAGCCACTGACCGGTCTTTGAGCATTGCGTGCGGGAAGAACACGCTCTCCGCGGCGCTCTCAGCGGTCGCGAGGAAGAAGAGTGGCGAGAGCGCTGGGCGACTCATCGACTTGTGCAGCACGTGGCCGTCAACAGGCGACATCGCGGCGATGTGGAGCGCCCACCACCAGAGAAAGAGCTCGTTCGCGCACGCAAAGCGCAAGACGCGGCGCTTTGGCTGGCCCTGGAACTGGTATGAGACGGCGAGGACGTTGTCTTTGAAGTCGACGAACGCGAGCGCGCAGTCGGCGATTGGCACGAGCGTCCGCTTCTTCTCCACGCTCTTGTCTTTGTACTTGCGCAGCATGAGCACACCGTGGTAGAGCTCGGCCCAGCACGCGCGCCAGATCGTAATGCCCATGTGGAGCTTGCGGTACTCGACGCTTCCGCATGCGAGGAACTCGTCGCGGCCTTTGATCGCGTGCACGGCGTAGTCGCGCTCGGACACGGGCTGCAGCGCGAGGTCCTCGGAGAAGTACAGCTCGACTTCGTCGATCGTGAAGCGCCGGATCGACGTCGTTGGGAGCACCGGCCGCGCGTCCGGCGGCGTCGGGTAGTACGTCTCGAGCTGCTCGAGCCACTCAGGCGGCTCGTTCGAGAACCGCACGTGCTTGCGCTTGTGCGATGGCGCAGCGTCGCGCTTCGGCGTGAGCTTGGGCTGCGAGCGCGCAGCATCGCCAGCAGCGGTGGCGACTCGCAGCGGCGACATGCTAGCTGCTCGGATGCGCGCGATCAATGGCGCGGACAGACTGCGTCGCCGACGACAGTCGATCGATCGAGGAGGCGATCGGCAAGCAAGGCGGCGTCAGCCGTGGCTTCTCAATGACCACGCAACGAGAACCATGCGCATACGTAAATCAAGTCAACTCGCGAACCCATGCGAAATCAACCACAACAACACAACAAGACCACACATGTAAGATACGAATGCAAATGTGCAACATTAGCAGTTAGTTGTTGTTTGGCTGGCTATGCGCGAACTGCCAGAGCACGACGCAGTGCACCACCTCGACGCTCTCTACAAGGCAGAGGACCTCTTTGAAGACAGCAACGAGAGGAGACATTCGCATAGGTTCCTGCTCCTTGCAATGGATTGAAAACACCTACGATGAGAATCCCAGGTGCGCGCTGATGCAAGATAAATAGTGCAGCGGAAAGCTGTGGGCGTTCAAACCTCACGCCCGACCTCCGCTGGCCGACTCTCGACGAGTTCGCGGCGATGGCGTACTGCACCGAAATGCTGGACGACGCTCAGGCGCGCAACGTGACATTCCTGCACCGCCAGCTCTCGCAGATGTTCTACCGCCTGCTAC
>JAASFT010000551.1:0-17158 GCA_023333885.1 Globisporangium parvum
CATGTCAATGCTAATGCCAAAACAAAACTAAAACAATTGCAAAACATAACATAACAGAACCGAATCAAACCACACAAACCCACAACGAACACACACCTCCTCGCATACTTCAACCCCACGATCGACACGCGCAACCTCAAATCTCAAATGCCAAATGCCAACTTTCTACTCTCTAATGTTTATTGTGAGTGTTGAATGCGAATCATCAATCACACCACTGATTATTGCGCGTATTTGATTCTCTGAGTTTTATGATGCGCTACTGATTCAATGATGAGCAAGTTTGGACTGAGTACAACTGTTTCAAGCCTGGAAAATGCGCCGTCTAGGTGCTCAAGAGATCATTCCCTGCACGATTTTGGTTATTCGCGGTCAAACGTGTAAAATTTACAAGTTCGACGGTCGTTTCATAAAATATCGCGAAAAGAGGCCGTCGAACGCGTAAATTATACACGTTCTACAAACATGGAAATAATTGTGGGCTGAGAACGTGTCTGACGCGACACGTGCCTCTGGCCAATCAGATTTGCTGATTTGCAAAACTTTCTTGCAAATCAGTCAATAGTGGGTTGAACCCATAAAATATGGAAGAAGTCACTCTTTCTTGAACATGAAAAATTTACGCGTTTGACGAAGTGACTGAAGCTCAGAAACGTCGATCTATGATCATGCGCACAAATAGGGACTGGGAGCAGATCACTGCAGCGACTGTTGTGCGTGGCTTTGAGAAGGCGTTTCCAATTGTGACTGTCTATTATGCTAGTAAAAACAAGAAAAGATTTTTTCATCGAGCTTAAATATGGAAACCTTAAGGGTCTGTTTTTAGATTCATATACCAGCTGTTTCCGTTTGATAGCTTCGAATATAGAGAGTATCTAGAGCAAGTTTCACTATTTAGGAGAGCAACGGCGCTGCATGTACATATTATATGATCACCTTAGTGTCATTTCATATGTAATGTCGGATTATCCAATCAAAACGCACGAATTTGCGCGCAATCATATGTGATTCAGATCTGGTCGCATTTGATTGCGCGCAAATTCGTGCGTTTTGATTGGCTAGTTCCTACTGCCACGTCGCGCCACACAACATCCACACTGTACGACACATGATTGTGCGCCATTTTGAGAAAATATCGATTGCAGTAAAAAACGAGTGTGCTCGTTTTTTACCGAATGAAAATTTCGCCTGGGGTTTAGGGTATAGCGTCCATCGACTAAAGTTGTCGGATATTCTTGCTCCTTGTGGGATATTTTGCTCGACGATTTCGTCATCGAAAACCATCATCCGGAATAACATCGTAAACACTCTCTGTCGCTGGGAGCAATCATGCACGCATTCGCGGTCAGCAGCAGCAACAGCACATGCACTCGTGCAGTGTGTTGCGACGTGAGCGATCGAGCTCATCACTAGCAGCATTTGTCCAGATTGAGTGGTTGGTGGCTGTCGTCTTCAAGTCGGAACGAATGAACCCGACGCAGCAAATCATCAGGTGCACAGCATCACGCAACACTGTCTTGCAGTTTGTATGATTGTCCAGTCCGCTGCGGTTTCTGACGCACGCGCAGTTCGATTTTCACATTCTCTGGCAGTTCAGGCTGCTTCGTGTCCACGCAGTGCTTTGCAATCACTCTGTCGCAATTAATCCGCTCGTGACAGAGACTGCGACGCAGCCACTGCACTTGGGTCCAGTATACCTCCGGTTTTTTCTTCTGGTGTGCGATCGACGGGACACTTTCGCCAACTGTACATGCGAGCAGCTCACTGCGGAACGCGCCACCAAGAGCTCACTCACATCGACGACACGCATGGCGACCGACGCCTCCACGACGACGCCCGCGGCCAAGCGACTGCTCCATGCAGCGTCGCTCGCGTCGACCGCGTCCTCCAGCTCGTTCCAAGTGCGCACGCGCGCGCTGCGGCCGGTCGCAGCGTCGATCATCTCGTACGGCCGGTCGTCCAAGATCCCGGACCGGACCATCAACAAGACCACGACGCTGTACGTCATGCGCGTCGCGCGCGCCGGGAAAGACTGGTACGTCGCGCGGCGCTACTCTGAGTTCCGCGCGCTGCACGCGGCGCTCGACGCGCAGTTCGCACCCGACAAGAGCCGCCGCGCGTGTGCTGCGTGCGACGAACTCGCGACGTTCTACAGCAGCGTGCGGTTCCCGCAGCGCTTCCGCTTGCGCTCGGCGCTCTTCTCCAAGCGCGAGATCGAGGCTGCGCGCATGGAGGCGCTGAATCGGTACCTCAGTCTCTTGATCGAGACGACACAAGGGCTGCTCCACGACGACGACGACGACGATGACGATGGGGAGAGCGACGTGTGCGAAGCCATGGCGCTGGTCCGCGACTTCCTCATGGTCGACGAGAACGACGAGCTCTTGAGCGACTGCTCGACGGCCACGACGACTGCAGAGCCGCAGCCAGAGCAGTCAGAGACTACGCCAGCAGTGCGCGCAGTGCGGCGCTCGCGCCTCCGCTCTCGGAGCGCCTCGGTCTCGAGCTTCCGCGTCCACGAGCTCGACGTGCTGTACAAAGAGAAGGAGTCGGGCTGCGTCTCGTGCTTTGACGCGCTCGCAAGTGGCAGCAGCAGGTGCGACCCCGTGCTTGCCGACGTGTTTGAGGACTTTGCGTCGCCGCCACCGGACGCGATTGTCCAGCACCAGCGCAGCGACGACGACGAGCAGCTGCTCCTGTACGCCGCAGGTCTGCACCCGCTGCGCCGATCCG
Source organism: Globisporangium parvum (assembly GCA_023333885.1). Classification (NCBI taxonomy): domain Eukaryota; phylum Oomycota; class Peronosporomycetes; order Pythiales; family Pythiaceae; genus Globisporangium; species Globisporangium parvum. Next base: position 2,734 of record JAASFT010000551.1, read on the forward strand.
AGAGCCTCTGTCGCAGTCGGAACTAGCCCAAGCCACGTCCGTCATCAGCTGCGCGAATGAAGCGCAGTGGATGGCGTGAATGAATGAAAATACAATTTTATAGTGGCTGGTGCTGTTGCTGCGTTCGAATGCGTTGTTTCGATTGGTTCCGTCCTCGATCCACCTTGCGCTCGCTCGCTCGCGTGCTTAGGCCTGTGCAGCGATCACTTTCGTCGCATCGGCGTTCTTGCGCAGCGCGTAGAGCACGCGCATGGTGTACTTGGTGATCTGCTCCTTCGTCATGACGAGCAGCGCGCTCTTGAGCACCGTGTTGAAGAGTTGCGCCGAGCAGCCTTTAAAGTACCCGCTCGGGCCTTCCAACTCGCCAATGCGCTTGAGCACTTGGACCATCGAGTTGCCCATGTCGGCGTGGTGGTGGTGGTGGTGGTGCGCGGCACTCTCGCCAGCGTCCTCGATCTGCTTCTTCTGCGCTTGCATCAGGACCTTGGCGCGGATGACCGGGTACGTCAGGACCGTCGCGACCGCCTTCGCAATCGCTGCGAGCACGAACGCCTCCCACGCAGTCAGCGACGCCACGCGCTTCGCGCCCGTCGCGAGCATGCGCGACGTCTGGAGCCGGAGCTTGAGCTTGTCAAAGATCGTAAAGTTGATCGACGGGTTCGTCACGAGCACGAGCGACGGGATGAAGCCTTTCCAGAACGACAGCACGCCGTCCTCGGCGTAGATCTCGCGCGCGAGCTCGAGCATGCTCTTGTGGTGCACGGCGTGTGTTGCGGGCGCTTTGTCGTCCGGTGGCACGACTGTCGCAGCGTCGCCGTCCTCGTCTTCGCTGTCGCTCGGAAGGATCTGCGCGCGCGTGTTGATCATCTCGAGCGGCAGCGTCATCGTCATGTTCAGCGCACCGGCGAGCGCGCCGATCGCGAGACTCATGCCAGTGCCAATCGCCTTGCTCTGGCGCCGCGCGGCTGCTTGCTTGAGGAACGAGAACCAGTAGAAGTACGCAAAGTTCGACACGTACGTGTGCACCATCTTGGAGCTCAAGCCCGCAAAGAGCCCTTCGACGCCTTCGCTGCGGTAGATGAGCCAGCACGTGACCCACATGTTGCGCGCTTTCGTCTTGTGCGCGAGCGCAGCTTGCGCTTTCGCGGCGTCATCGCTCGAGGCAGCGGCAGTCTCGGCCGAGTCGTCGACGTCGACTTGCTGCCGCGTCTTGACGACGTCGAGTGGGTAGAGCAGGATCGCAGCAAAGAGCGCGCCCATTGCCCCAGCCTACGCAGTCGTCCATACATGCACGCAGCAGTAGCAACAGCAGCCACTCGCATCAGCACCGACACGCTCGCAGAGATCCACACCGACGCATGCGCGCGCTCAGTCAACTGCGCTATCAACGACGTACCGATGCATCGACAAACGCTTTGAACGCCTGCGTGGGCTGCTGGGCGTCCGTCATTCTAGTTGCAGTAGCGATCGCAGGTGTTGACGCAGCAGTAGCAGTCGATGCAGGACGGACGGCGCAGGAACGGGAATGGCGAGGCGCGAGCGAGCGAAGAGCTACGCTGTTCTCACGTCAAACGATTGCGAATGCTTGCTGTTGAACGGCTATATTTGTAAATCTCGTAAACATCAAACGGATTCGCAAACTGTTTTTAGCCTTGTCTATATTTGTAAATTTCGTAAACAGCTTTGACTTGATTTCACTATCCGCACACTTTTGACTTGAAAGTTCGATTTGTCGCTTATATCAGTACATTTTCCAGCATCCACTTGCTGTGACCGAATGGTGGCTGATGTCACGGCAGCCACCACGTGTTCCACATGCGAATGTAGCGCGCTCTACGCGCACGTCGCAGATCGCTGAAGCGGCAGGATACAGAACGACTGAGCCAACCAGTCAAGCAGCGAATCGTCAACGTTTGTCTAAACACTAAACACACCACCACAGCAAGGCAGTCATCGCGATCCAAGCAGCTCCTGCTTCTTCCGTCCGTCCGTCCGTCCGTCAGCCTCTATCTAATGCCTATGTCTCTCTGCCACTACGCCACTATGCCACTACTGCTGCACGTCGAGCCGCTTGAGCGGACAGCGCGGACAGAACCAGTTCCCGGACGGAATCGACGCGAGTGGCGGCGCGAGGCAGTAGATGTGGTACGCGGCGTCGCAGCTGTCGCACAAGAGCATGCTGTCCGTGCCGTCGAGGCGTCGGCAGACGCGGCACTGGTCCTCGGCCGTGAGCTGCGCCACGGGTGTCGACGGCGCAACGCCCGAGATCCACTCTTCAAACAGGCGATTGAAGATCGCTGCGCGTGGGTGATTGGGTGATTGGGTGATTGATCAACAGCACATACAGAGCGAGAGGCGAGTCTGTCAGTCCCGAGCAGCAGGTCCCAACCACACGAGCCACATGCGATGGAGACGTACAGCGCAGGCGGTTGGCGCACTTGGAGATCTCGGCGTCGAGGCGATTGAACGTGAAGCAGTTGTCCCACACGAGGTTCACGTCGTGCACGGCTTGGGGCCAGCGCTGGTCGTACGCGCCTTTCGTAATGCGCAGGCGGATCGTGCCGAGGTCCATCGGCGTCTTGATCACGTCCGCGTACCCAGGGACGAACTTTGGGTTCACGGGCTCAGCGAACGGCAGCGCGAGCTCGTTCTTCAGGAGCGTCGCGAGCAGCAGCTCCATGCGCTGGCGCAGCGTCGCATCGACGCCGGCGTGGAACTGGTGCTGCGCGCTCTTCATCTGAAAGCACCGGAGCTCGACGAACCGAGGCGCAGTCGCAGTATTGGCGCCGCTCTTGCGCTTGCGCGTCGGGCGCTCGCTTGTCGCGGGGCTGCCTGGCGCAGAAGCACCCGCTGCTTGCTTGCGCTTTGGGGTGACGTGGCGGCCCGAGCCAGCGCCAGTAGTGGATCCACTCGAGGTCGAGACCGTGAGCCGCGACGACGACGCGGACGACGACTGCGGCTGCTGCTGCTGCTGCGCATACACTTTGATCCACTGCTCGAGCTGCGGCTCAGTCAGCGACGTGATCGCTAGGAGCTCTGACTTTGCCTAGTTGTGCATGGACACAGGAGTCAGAGAGAGGAGTGAGTGAGTGTGGGTGATTGGGTGGTTGTGGCACAAGACCAGGAACAAGCGACGCACCTTGCGTACGAGGTACGCGCTCATGGTCTTGTCGCGCTGGCCAACAGTGATGCGCTGGAGCATGCGGTTCGCAACGTCGATCGTCGCCGGCGTGAACCTGCTCATGAACGGCAGCTGCGACGGATGCGTCGGCACAGTCGCCGCACTCGCGTAGCTGTCGAGCGCAGACGGATGGTTCAGCGACGCCGTGAGACTCGCAGCCGCCGGCTTTACGCGGCGCTTCGTCGCGCGCTTCACGCGAACGTACGCGACTGCGTCGTCGAGCGCAAAGAGCCGCATCGCCGTTGACGCGAGCGTTGCGCTTGCGAGCGCACTGCGCGCAGTCTGGAGCGGCGACGCTTTCCAGCACGAGTCGAGCCACTCGCTCTCGAGGTTCGACTCGAGGAACAGCGTCGCTTCGAGCACTGTCGCTGCGGCGTCGGCGCCAAAGACCATCTCGGCCCACGCCGCGCGGACTGCGCGACCCCAGCGCCCGGCGCGGAACGCGTCCCGTGGGATCGCAGCTTCGATCGTCAACAGCTGCGCTTTCAGCAGCATGAGCGTGTGCGGCACGCCCGGTGGCACGCGGCAGATCGTACTCGCAAACGGCTCGAGCAACTCGGTCGCGAACTCGCCGACTTCGCCGTCAGTCGGCTCTTGCAAAGCGCTTGCGTCCGCCGCTGCGCTGCTCTTGCCAAAGTCTGGGTGGTACATATCGGCGATGTTCGACGTGATCTTCTTTGGTACGCGCGTCGAGCGGCGACCCTGAACTGTTTCACTTGTGTCGTCGTCGCCAGCGACTGGCTGCGCGTTCTGGGCACCAGCAGGGGCGGTTGCCGGCGTATCGCCACTTGCAGCAGCGCTTTGAACGGCGCTAGCGATCGCATTGAGCCGCATCATGTCGGCTTGCCGCCGCTCGCGCTGCGCCTGTGTCTGTGCGTCGTCGCCCTCCGTGTCGGACTGCGCCGGCGTCGTCATCTGCGAGACCGACGGCGACGCAACTTCTGTCTCTGCGTCGGACATGGTGGACGCAGCAGCGCCATCGCCATGCACTGGTGCATCCGCAGCAGACGGCGGTGCGAGCACAAAGTCAAAGCCGCTGCGGTATGTCGTGCCATTCGCATCGTAGTACGAGAGCTGACTGCCGTCGTCCTGCGCGAGGTTCGGGTCGTTTGGCGCCACAAAGCCGCTGTACTCGGACGCGCCACCGCTGCTATTGCTGTTGCTGGTGAACGGCGCGTTGTTGCTTGCGAGCTGCGGCATCGATGGCAGCGGCGCAATCATGCGCTGGTCCTGCGACCCGTACCCAGTCGGCATGGCGTACGACTGCTGCTGCTGCTGCTGGACGTTCAGTGCACCCATGGACATCCCAGAGTTGTCGCCGGTGTCTGCGTACCCAGTCTGCAAGCCTCGGTCCTGTCCGTACGGTCGCATCGGCGCAGGCGACGGGTCCTGCCACTGATTCACTTGGAGCGAACCCCCACTCGGCTCGTCGTACAGACCAGGGAGCGTCCCAAGTCCTGCGGTCGACGCTGGCGACGCGTACAGTCCTGGCATGCCGCCAATGTACGGACTCGTCGACGCTGAGCTCGGCATGCCGTACGGAGCGTTGTTAGACATCGAGCCAGCAGAGCCAGACTGAGTCGACCCACTCGAGTCGAATGGAAACGGCGCGAGGTTGTCACCGACGCTCGGGTACGCTGACGGCGCTGGCGCGCGGTACAGACTCGCCTGTTGTTGTTGTTGCTGCTGCTGCTGGACGCTCATGGTATCGACACCAGACGAGCTACTTGCGCCATAGTAGCTGTCGTTCGAAGCGCTTGGTCCGAGCTGCGATGGCGCATACGGCGCAGGCGACGGCGTCATCGCCGCGTTGCTGTCGACTGGTGCGTAGTCAAACACAGACGCCGCCGTCTGCGCTTGGCGGCGCAAGCCCATGCTTGGATCGCTCAGCGGCATGGGCATGTTCAGTGACTCATTCGTCGGTGGCGGCGGTGATGGCGACGACACATACCGCCGGAACGTGACTTGGAGCGGCCGGCCGGTGCTTGCAACAGTGGCTTTGAAGCCCTCCATGCCGATCGATTCGAGGTACATGCCGTTGACTGAGAAGACTTCGTCGCCGACTACGATCTTCCCGCTCGCTTGCGCTTGCCCCATCATGCCGTTGTCGCCCGAGAACTCGGTCACGATGATCGTCCCGCGGTTCGAGTAGTTGATCACGATGCCCAGCGGTCCTTGCCCAAACGTCACGTTCACGTACACTTCCTTCGCGTTCTCTGGGACGTTGCCATTGCCGCTCCCGCTCTGTGGGAACGCCGTGGTACTTGGGAGCTGCACGCGCGGCGCCGGCAGCAGTGGCGGTGGCGGCATGTTGTACGACGACGCTGCCGCTGTTGGCATGGGCGACCGCAGCGACGGCGGCGCTGGTGCAGCAACGCTCATCTTGCGCACGTACGCTTCGCGGATGTTTTCGAGCAGCTTCACTTGCTGCAGGAACGACGCTGGCAACGTCTCGACGCCGCGGCTCTGCGGCGACAGGAGCGGGCGACAGCTCGACATGTCGTCAAAGTTGCCGTCTGCGAGGTACTGCGTCGTGCGGAAGAACTGGAGCGTGAAGTTCGCGACGTGGTGGAGTCCGTCCGAGAGGTCCGCTGGTCGCGCGAGCAGCTCGCACTGCGATGCAACAGCGGCAAAGCCACTCAGTGCGCGCGCGCGGAGCATCGTAGACGGGTCCATGCAGCTCAGGATTGCCGTGGCAAACGCATCCGCGATCTGCTTGACAAACGCCGAGTCGCCGTTCGTCTTGCGGCTGTTCGTGAGCGACTGCGTCGCCATTGCGCAGATGAGACCGACGACGAACGCGTGGTGGAGACAGACAAACGTCTTTGGGTCTGGGTGCGCGCCATTCGGGTCGACGAGCACGCGCGACACGGCTTTCTTCACTTCTTCAAAGCTCGAGAGGCACGTGAACGCGAGACCGCTGCTCGTCTGGACCGTCGGCGCCACGGCGAACTGGTTCCACGCCGCGAGCATTGCGCGTCCTTGGTCCACGAGTGGCTGGAGCGACCGCTTGAACAGCGCCGTGCTTGGCTCAGGTGCATTTGCGTTCATCGGATGGTACGACCGATTGCCACCAACGCCACTGTGACTCGCACCCGACAGCATCGGCGACTTCTTCATCGCAACGCCGCTCTCGCTGCCGTACTTGGCGCGCTTGAGCTGCTCACTTGCGTGAAGCACCGCGTCGCGGTTCATCAGCGCTACGTGCTTGCGCTTGAGCTGCTCCTGCACAGCGTGAGCGGCAGCGTTTGGCGAGACCTGGTGCGGATGGTGGCCACTGTACGGCACTGCCGGCACCGGTGCTGGCGCATACTCGGATCGGAGACCGCGTCGGAGCACGTGGTACACTGACTGCGACAGCGGCACGTGCTTCGGTTTGCCACTTGCGTCAAGAACGCCGCCAGCGTACTCGTACTTGCGCGCAAGCACACGTCTCACGTGCGCTTCGGCTTTCATCACGGGCGTCGGAAGCGTCGGGAACCGCACGCCTGTCGTGCCAGTGACGTCCATGTCAGCGACCAAGTGGCTCCCGCGCACGCGCACGAGCGCCTCGGCGCGGTGCAGCGCAGTGTCGGCGTGTTGGCGCGCGCTGAACTCGCCCACAAAGTACTTGCGGCCGCAGTAGCTGATCAATGCGTCAAAGCGTTCGACGTCAAACTCTGACACGGACGCGACGACGTCGGGCTTGACGGCGAATGGACCACTGAGTAAGAACGGCGTCTCGGCAAACTCGCAGCATTGCTGGGACGCGGCACTGCCACGCTGACTCGCAGCAGCAGCAGCGGCGGCGGCGGCAGTCTTACCGTGCACAAGGTGGTGAAAGCTCGCGCGGATGCGTGTCGCAATTGCTCGGTCGCGTCCGTCCTGCTCCAAGTGCTGTAGCACGCGCGCGACGCTCGCAGTCGTTGCACAGACAAACCACTGGTTCGCACTCGACTGGACGTACAGGCGGTGGCGGTCGCTGAAGAAGCGGTAGAACGTGTAGCCGCTGCGGCAGCGGCCGAGCGGGAGCGTCCGCGGCACGGCGGTCCAGTTCACAAAGTGCTCAAACGCGCGCGCCGCGGCGATCTTGGGCACGAGCGCCTCGCACTCGGACCACGCGAGGTTCGCCGCATGCGCGCAGGCTTTGTGCGCAAGCACGAGGGTCTCCGGCGCCAAGGACGCGTACGAGGCAAAGTGCACGTACAGCGGCGTGCGCGCCATCAGCTCGGCGAACAGGCTCTGAAGCGCGGACCAGGTCACGCCTTCGACGCGCGTGCCGTTCACGCCAACGACGACATCGCCTGACGCGAGGACGCTCAGTGGCGACAGCATACCGGCGGCACTTGCAGCCGATGGCTCGCAGGCAGCGTGCCCGTTTGTCGCGAGGACGCAGATCGAACCGACGAACTCGGTCGCAACGAACGGCAGCGGAAGTCGGTCGACGCGCAGCGTCTTCACTGGTGTCGACAGCGCAACGCCGAGGCGCTCGCAGAGCACGTCGGGCTCACGCAGCATTGCCATGAGTGACGCGTCAGCACTGTGTGCGAGCGCTAGCGAGGACGACGATGATGACGAGCCGTCGACTGGCACGTCGCGCGAGAACGTGAGCACGAGCGGCCGCGGCAGTCCGAGCAAGTACGACGTGAACTGCCCGAGGTCATGCAGCTGCCCGTACGGCTGACCGTTCACGCGCTCGACCGTGTCGCCGCACTGGATCTGGCGACTCAGAGACGCTTGACCGAGCACGCCGTTCGGCTGGTCGTTCAGCGACTTGACGGTCACACCGTGGCTCTCGAGCGACAGCGCCAAGCCGAGCGGTCCGTCGTAGAACTGGACATCAAAGACGTGCTTGCGCGTCGGGACGTGCGACTGGAGCGCAGCGTGAGCTGTCAAGACTGCCGTTCGGAGCGCAGTCGTGCGCGCTCGCTGCGTCCCAGCGTCGCGCGCTGCGTGGCGCCAGCTCTCGACTGCGGCCTTCATCTTGCTGCACGGTGCACGCATCATCGCGACGTACTTGACGTCGCGCGCGTGCTCGAGCGTGAGCAACTGCTGGACGTCGGCGACGCCACGGCCATGCGTCGCTGCGTCGTTCACCAAGAGGAGCACGTCGCCTGGCAAGATCTGTTGACAAAGTTCGCCAAAGCCGACGGGGACGTCGTGCGAGCGCTCAAACGCCTCGACAAACACAAACGACTGCGACGCTGCGAGCGCGAGGCTGATCGGGAGCGAGTGGACTTTGACGATCGACACTGTGGCTTTCAAGACGTCGCCGGGGAGCGACGTCACGTACACGAGGATCGGCTGCTCGGCGCGACGGACCATCGTGAGGATGTCGCTGCTCTTGGCGCCGTGCACGACAACGTCGTTGATCGCGTAGATCGTTGCGGCATCGGTCGCTTCAGTCTCGCTGTAGAGCCCGCTGAGCTGCACGCCCTCTTGTGTGTCCATGAGCTGCACGCTCGCGCATTCCTGCGGCGTGAGCCAGCGCGCCGAGAGCACAGGCGCAGATGCGTCGTCGCTCAAGAGGTCTGGGACATCAAAGTGATCGAGCGGCGAGACGTATGACGTCAGAGGGCAGCGCTTGCAGCGCAGCAGCGCGCCGTTCAAAATACCGTCTTCGAGTTCACAGAACGCGCAGACAGCAGCGTCTGTCTGTGATGCGTCACTTGCGGCGTCATTGCCGTCCTGGGAAGATGTGGCGGCGGAGAGGAACCGGTCGCCAAAGCTCTCGAGCAGCTCCAGTTCGTCCATCACTTCGCTGTCCGAGTCGTCCGACGTCTCATCGGTCTCGGACTGGAGCAAGAGCAGCTGCTGGCGCATGTCCGTGTTTTGAGTACCATGCTGCTGCTGCTGCTGCTTGTGAAGGCGCTGGATCGCACTCGCAGGCAACGGCGGGATCGGTCGTCCATCGAGCTCTGCGCACGCCTTGTCCTTGAGGTAGTCGAGCAGCTCGTCCGTGAGCTCGTGCTCGACGCCGTCAATGATGAACTTGCTCGTGCGATCGACCGTCTGGCTCGGCGGCGGCGGCGCAAACGTGTCCCACTCGCGCGTCAAGTCTGCGAGTGCGTCGCCATAGTCGCGCCGCGCATCGATCGCTTTCGACTCGATCGACTGGTACACGGACTGGACTGCCGAAGTGCCCTGGAGCAGCTCACAGAGCACGTGCAAGACGCGGATGCGGTCGCTGAGTGCGACGGCCGAGTAGTTCTCGCGCGCCAGCACGTCGATCGCTGCGACAACGCGCTTCTCAAAGTCCGAGTACGCGACGTCGACGTCTGCGCTCTCGCCGCTGCGCTCCGTGCCACTGCCGACAGCGTCGCCGCTCTTGCGCTTGAACTGGTCGGGCGAGAACGCTGGGTCGCGCACACACACGGGGCAGAACCATTCGCCAGTTGGGATCTTTGTCAGCGGCGTCTCCAAGCAGAACGTGTGGTACGCCGCGTCGCAGCGGTCGCAGAGCAAGAGCCGGTCTTTCACTGAGTTCGTCTGGCAGCTACGGCAGTGGTCCTCTTCGCTCGAGACCAAGTGGCGACTCACGTCCGAGTAGACCCACTCGGCCATGAGGCGCTCAAAGATCGCCGCGAGCTTCTTCGCCAAGTGCGAGATCTCGGCCTTGACCGAGTTGTACGTGAAGCAGTTCTTCCACACGAGCGCGACGTCGTCAACGAACGACTCGACATCGTCGTGCTCGTAGTCTTCGTCTTCGAGCTTCTCAGCGATCGTCCCGAGGTCCATCGGCTCCGTGATCACGCCGCTCGAGTAGTAGTCCGGGTACAAGTCCGCGTCCACTGGCTGGTTGAACGGCCCTGCGATCTCCTTTGCGCGCAAGAGCTTGAGCACGTGCGCGCATCGCTTGAGCTTCGACGAGTTCAGCGTCGTGGCGATGTGCTTCAGCGGCGCTTTCACAGGCGGCGGCGTGGACGACAGCAGCAGTCCATGTGGCGAGGGGAGACCTGCGAGCACAGTCGTGAACGCGCTCAGCGTCATGCCTTTCACGTTCACGCCGTTCACGCTCACGAGGTAGTCGCCGACCTGGATGTTCGCAGCGTTGTCGTCGCCACTTGCGGCGCTGTTGTCGCTCGCGTCAGTCCCCGACGCGTTGCTATGGACCTGTGCGACAACGAGGTGCGACGCCTTCTCTTCGAGCGTGAGCTTGCTACCAATGCCGTTCGCGAGCACGACGCCGTAGAACTTGCTCGCAGCAGACGGTGCTGCGGCTCCAGTGTCAATCGCACGCGCCACTATGACGCGCGCGCCACTCTGCGCTTGTGCGTCACTCGCACTCTCCGCAGCAGAGCTCTCGTGGTACTGAACGCCGTTGAGCAAGTCCACGCCGCGCTTCTGGAGCCGCGTGCGCAGCGGGAGCATCGTCGCGTCGTCCCGCGATGACTTGGAGCCTTTGAGCGTCTTGAGCACGTGGTCGTCGACGCTCGGGTGGCGCAGCTCGAGCGCGAGTACGCACACTTGGCGCGCGAGCTCGGGCCACGTGAACACGTTGAGCGGTCGCGTGCGGTAGAACTCGTCGAGGCGCGTGCCGGTCTGGAGCATCGGAAAGTACTCGGCGAGGAGCGCGCGCACGAGCTCGGCGTGGAAACCGGCAAAGACGCGGCCGAGCGACTCGTCGTCGCACTTGCCGTCGCCCACGGCGCTCGAGCCGTCGCTCAGTGTCAGGATCTGCACGAACGTACTGAGCGACGGCACGGCAGTCAAGCGGAGCACGTCGGCGAACGCCGCAACAAAGTCCCACGCAAAGAGCACGTCGCGCTGGCACTCGGCCGGAATCGCATCGAGCTCGCTCACTGGAGTCACGAGATCTTCGAGCTTGGCGTCGTCGCTTTGACCAGCGCTGCTGCTACTGATCGCGGTCGCAGCAGGCGGCGATACGAGCGCAGTGGCGGCTGCTCCAGACTCGGGCGTCTCCCCATTCGTCGCCGTCGCTTTCGTCTTTGCGACGTACGCACTCTTCACACTCGTCCAGATCGCCTTCTCGACGCTCAGCTTCTTGTCCTGGAGCCGGAGCTTCCGCCGCCGGTCCTTCTCGTCGTCGACAAACTTGAGCAGCGCGAGCTGCTGCTTCCGCACCGACGCCGCGTGAGCGCGCGCTGCACTTGGCGACGAGCCGACTGTGCTCTTCACGCGCTGTGCACTGTCCCCTGACGCGACGGAGCCGTCGCGGGACCGTGCACTCGCGTCGCGGATACTGTCGCCGGTGCCGCCAGTCGCATCGGCAGTCGTCACGACGCCGTTTTCAAGGATCGCCTTTTGCTCTTCGCGCATCTTGCGGCGCTCGCGCAGCTCTTCAATGCGGCGCTTCATCACGTTCTCCTTCTCCTCCGCGCGCTTGCGCTTCTCCTCCTCTTTCAGCGCTTGCTTCATCTCTTTCAGCTCTTCGCGCTGCCGCCGCTCCTCCTCTTTCGCGAGCCGCAGCGCCTCTTTCTTCGCCTCTTTCTGCGCCTCTTTCTGCCGCATCGCCTCCAAGCGCGCCTCCATGAGCGCGTGCTTGCGCTCCTCCTTTTCGCGCCGCTGCGCCTCTTTCTCGTCCTCTTGCGCCTTGAGCTCGATCTCCAAGAGCTTCCGCGCCGCTTCTCGCACGCTGCGCTTCTCGGCTTCGCGCCGCTCCTTCTCTTCGCGCTGCTGGATGCGCACGTGCTCCTCTGCCGTGCGCGCGTGCTCGCGCAAGAGCGCGTCTTGCGACAGCATCGCGTCCATCTCGTCGCGCGAGAGCTCTGGCGACAACACTGCCATTGACTCGCGCACTTGCTTCACGAGCTTGAGCCGGAGCTTCGTGTGCACGTCAGCGTTCACGACGTGGCGCTCTTCCCAGAACTGGTACTCGCTGCACTTGAGCACGAGCCGGAGCCCTTCGAGCACGCGCGTGATGTTGCGCCGGAGCAGTCCAAAGCCGTCTTCGCCGCTCTCGGCCGTGAGAAAGTCAACCGTGCTCGAGCCGGCGCCAGTCGCTGCTGCTGGCGGCGCCGCGACGACGACTGCGTCAGCGACCGCTGCAGCAAACTGCTCGGGCGAGAGTTCGTCAAAGTGCGCGAGCGCTTTCTTCCACGCCTTTGCGGCGACGTACGACCGAAAGACGACGTCTAGCGTGAGCAGAGAGGACGCAGCAGTGGCTCAGAGGTGAGTGCAGCGGAACGAGGGACGGCGCGCACCAGGATCGTGGTCGTACCTGGCCGGTTCTGGATCTCGACAACGAAGATCGGCGACTTCTTCTTGTCGCCATGTGTGATCTCTGCCCAACAGAGAGAGAGAGAGTGAGTGAGCGACGAACGCTGCCACCTCCAGTCGCGCGGCACAGTGGCGACGTACTGCAGTGCATCTGGAAGATCTGCGGCGACTGCTTCGGTACTTGGACATTCACGACTGTCTCGTACCCAATCTGCAACCACCCAAGCACCCAAGCACCCAACCACCCATCAGCTCATGCCATGGTCTGCCGCAGCACCTACAGCGCTAAGGACGCACAGGAAAGAGCTTCTTTGTGCTGTAGAAGAGCGGCTCAGGGAAGACGTCGCCGAGCGCGACGACTGCGATCGGTCCGTCGCGCACAGGCAAGTCGCGCTCCGCGAGCTTGCGCCGGAGGATCGCCAAGTAGTAGATGTCGTCGCGCGGGATGCGGCCGGTCGCTGCGAACGCGAGCGCGCGGAACGCGTCGCGCACGTCGTAGAACTTCTTCTTGTCTGGGTCTGCGAGTCTCCCGTCCGGCAGGACGCTCCACTTGTCCAGGGCCGCAGGCTCGAGACCACGCTGCAGCTCAAGCGAGAGCGAGAGAGAGCGAGAGAGAGAGAGAGATGAGGGCACTGCTGCTGCTGTCGACAGCAGAGAGAGAGGCAAGAGAGAGAGAGGCAAGAGAGAGCGAGGCGCACCTCTGCTGCGAGCTGCCGCAGCGACGCGAGCGAGAGCTCCAGGCTGTCGAGCGAACTCGCTCCTGACGCGTCCGGCGCTTTGGCCTTGCGCTTGGCTTTCGTCTTCGCACTCGTCGCAGACGAAGGCGGCGAGGCGGCGGGTGCCGGCAGTGGCGCGTGCACAAGACTCGAGACGTCGGACGCGGCTGCTGCGACAGTCGTCTGGGAGCTGCTGTGGTTGTTTATTGCGTGCGCGAGGCTCGGTGCACTGAGCGCACGCAGCGGCGCAGCGGCGCTGTCGCTCGTCCTCCTCCCACTCGCAGCAGCGGCCGTCGCCAGCGTGCGATCCGTCGCCTCAGCAGAGCTCGCTGCCCCCACGCGCTGCTGTCCGTCGCCGTCCTCGTCTCCTCCTCTTTCCTCCTCCTCCTCTTCTTCTTCTTCCTCGCCCTCTTCCTCCTCGTCGTCGTCGTCGTTCTCTTCCTCCTCTGTATGCGCCGCGTCCTGCTCTCCAGCGCGAGACGCGTGCGCTGAGGTCATCGCACTTGCGATGTGTCGAGGAGCGTGTGCGTCGCGAGCGTCGGGTGCAGCGCGGGGCGACTGCGCGTGGGTCCCGCTATCGTCGTCGTCACTGCTGCTACTACTGCTGCCACTCGTGTACGCGCGCGTGGGCATGAGCAGCACTGGGAGGCGCATCGGCTCGCGGCGCTGCTCGTCACTGACCTCGCTCAGTGCATCTGCCACAGCACCAGCCATGTCGCCGTCCATCGCGCTCGCTCACTCGTTTGCTCAGCCGGTCGGGCGTTCACTCGCCCCTCCTCGTACCAGTCCTCGCTCGCGTCGGTCGAGCGGCACGTCGCTCGCTCGCTTGGCGCCGTTACTGTCGTCGTCGCTGTCGTCGCTTGCCGCGTTTGAGGGACGCGCAAAGAATCGACGATAGTGATAATATCAAGGGAGAGACCCGAAAGTCCGTTGATTTTATCACTATCGGCTGTGTCAAAGCACGCCTCATTTCGCAAGACCGGACGCAAGTCGACAACCGCCTTGTTTATTGCACTATCGTACTCATGCACATGTTGCTCCCGACAACGACTTGGGGATGGCGAGACACACGCAGCTCCTGCCTCGCGCCGCTAATGGGTCTCTGCTGACACTCGGCGATTGGTGAACTCGCCAGTGCACGGTCAGTAGCGCCAGACATTTGTCGGACTGGCGAGGGTGTGTGTGCGTGTAGCCTCGAGCGGCAAGCGGGCTTGGAGTCACATCGAGAGCTCTTCTTCCGCTACGACACCAAGGAGCCCAAGACGTTCATGGCAGCGATCCGTAGCCGCAATCGGCACGAACGCAGTGCAGACGCCAACAGCATCGACAGCAGTAGCGGCGGCAGTAGTAGCAGTGGTGGTGGCGACAG